>JAMBLF010000983.1:0-159707 GCA_030578115.1 Leucoptera coffeella | reverse complement strand
TGAATGTTGCCGCGATGCTGTCTCGACCGCGACTGAGCGGGCCGTCAGTGGAGCCCTACGGAGCCCCGCCTCGTTACCCCACCTTTGCGGACCCTCGGGTTTCTTTTGAGGCAAAAAACGCAATGATTACACACGGGTTTGGGTGTGTGTGTGGTTACCTTTGTTGTGAGTGCGATTTTTGAGAAGGGTCTTTGAAAGGGTTAAATTTTTTAGAAATACTTTTTAATGAAAGGATGGGGTGTTAAGGTTGTACTGTAGGACTGTACCAGACAGTTATTTACTGTAGTATGAAATCACTTATAGGCTCAAAATTATTAATTGTAATAATATAGACAAAGGTTAGTGCTTGTAAATGGCGACATGGCTTACCACCTGTCACATTGAGTACTGACTATCTGTTCAACACGTGGGTTCGAGGTGTCCATAGAATTACTACCTCCGCAATTGCGGAGATGGACGCCTGTTGATAATTATTTCATGTCTTAAAATAATTAATTGTAATAATATAGATACATACATAAATCAGGAACATGTTCAATATGTTTGACATATCGACTAGTATGCTTTAAATTATAGATGAGTTAAGATATTACAAACATAACAACAATATTATAATATTCTTTAGTATACCCTTCCACATAATATATTATACAGATATATATTCACGCCTCTTCCTTCCCAACGCGATAGGCAGACACTATCGATTGCCACCTGGAACGATCCTAACAAATCCCTCTTGCTTCACTGACACCCATTTACCTTCTCATACATGCTCCTCTGTTCTTCATACTACGTATACCCGCTTTGAGAAGAACGTCTAATAAATATTTTAATTATACTCTTTTTAGGTTCATATTAGATCAGTAACAATGTGAAGTTGGTAGTTTATTAGCTAGTGTCAAATTTCACTTTAAAAATGTCACTACCAACTTCGTGTCATTACTGATCTGATATTGATCTGATACTGGACTGATATTTTGCAAAAAGCATTAATGGACTTGGGCTCCGGAAGAAAAGCACAGTTCTTAACTCTGTCTCCGAAGGGAAAAGAACCCGGGACCTCACGATTAGCGTTCAAGTAGACCTCACGCTACGTACGTCTTAAGATATACCTTTTGCGTTGGAATAGTAACTAATTCTAAGCCATATAGTGTTAGAAAATATAAAACGTGTTAAGATTCAAGTAGGTATGTGTATAGTTGGCTTTTTTACCAACAATCTAAGCTTATGTGACCGTGAGAAAAATTAACTTCAACTTACTTGTGGAGCCACGAAAAACGCGTGCAATATGCCACTTCTATTAGGTGTATAATAAAAATTTTAATCCAAAGTCAAATGTTTTTATTCAACATAAGTACATTTACAGTAGGTACATTCATTAAAAGTCAAAACATTTGCCTGACACTGGTTGTCTCTTAGCATTTTAATTCTACCGTTGGTTCGGAAGCCCTGGCTCGGAGAAGAACCAACAAGAAACTCCGGAACCAACAAGAAAATCCGGAAACCAACAAGAATTAGTTTCATTATTAAATTTATTCATAAATTCACGCATACATAAATAAGTAATCTCTACTAATAATATTGTACTTACGAAATTATGAATCTTATATCTACTAATTTCGTTAATAATTTTTACAAGTATTCCCAAAGCCCGTGCTTATCTAGGACGCAAAGAGAATAATAACTAACTGCCTTTCTTCCAGGCATGTCGCAGGAGGTGACTAAGGGACCAGGGGTAATTGAATCTATTGGGCGATGGACTAGCAACCTGTCACCAATTTTCCATTATAAAATTGCAACTCCAATGCTCAGGCTAAAACGTGACTAAATATTAGATATCCGAGTTTCTATCCACCTCGAAAGGGGTTAATGGATGTGAATATGTGTGTGTGTATAATCAAGTTAATTCTGCCTCTACCGAGAATAAAAACGAGATAAATAATCAAACCCGGGACCTCACCATTAGCGTTCAGGTGACTAATTGTTCGCCCCACGGAGATCGTAAAAGGCATTGCATGGCCCCAACCCCACCGCATGTGATAAGTAAGGCACGCAACTTTACTGAAAAGGCAGGATGGCTTTTTGCTACGGTGAAAGGTTGCCAGCGCAGAAAAATCGCCGGTACCTTATCGGACCGCTCAATGGCTAAATGTTAGAAAGTTACATACATACACATCACGCCTGATTCCCTGTAGGCAGCGATCATGGATCCCCATCTGTCCCGATCCTGATAGACCACTTTTGCTTCATTGACACTCATACACACTCGGCGCTTATAAGTACTTCTAACGTCACCCAATTTCAATATGGCGTCTATCTGACTGTCATATGTCTTATTGGGCCGGCCCCTAAGTAACCGCCCTTCCACTTCACCCAGATATACCCGACCTAACTTAGGAAATTTTTGTATTTGTATACGCTTCACGACTTGTGTATACACACAACCTTTTTCATTGTGGCGGGGTAGTCAGAAGCTTGAGTGCACATATCCGAAATTTCTGTGTATACACACTCCCTTTTTCATTGTGGCGGGGTAGTCAGAAGCTTGAGTGCCCATCTCCGAAATTTCGAAGGCACGCTAGGTATGGGTTACTCGAAGCCCGCGTTTCACTAGATAGACAGCACCCAACGTGGTAGTGAACCGTATCGCCGTATATAGGCACTGGCTATCACTAAATCTGTCCAAAGACAACCATCATGTAGCGTCTAGGTTATTAACTTTTTCCTGAGCCGCCATTTTTTGTGCTACCCGTCTGGGAATCGAACGAGAGGCCGCGATTCTAAGCAAAAAGGTTTCTACCGTGCAGTGCGCGGAATCTGGATAAAAACCTTCTTTGTCGCGGCCTCCTTTGAGCTGATATAACTAACTCTCTTACATACATACATTCCTATCACGCCCGATTCCCAGTAGAGGGGTAGGCAGAGATCACGGATCCCCATTTGTCCCGATCCTGACAGATCACTTTCGATTCATTGACTTTCATACATCGTCTCATACACTCTCGGCGGTTATAGGTACTCATAACGTCACTTTTTTTCAATATAGCGTCTATCTGACTGTTATATATGTCTTATTAGGCCGGCCCCTACGTAAGCGCCGTTCCACTTCACTCATATATATTCTTTTTGTCAATCTGCTATCATTCATCCGCATAACATGTCCAAACCATTGAAGCATGCTCTTTTCAATCTTAGTTACTACGTCTTCTTTCTTACAAGGGACTGGAATACAATAGAACTAGCTACCTTTCTTTCTACATATTTATATCGTATAACCTTCAATCCCTTTCGAAGTGGACAGAACTTCGGAGATTTAGTATGCCCTAAGGTAAAGTTTTAGCAAAAATATTAGGGTTGTGATGTCTTATGGAGCATTGTTCACAGGTTGTTAACTAATCGCCCAATTGATACCATTTACCCCTAGTCCCTTAGTCGCCTCCTACGACATGCTGGGAAGAACGGCAGCTAGTTAGTATTCTTTATACTTCCCTATCTGGCTCGGGATATCTTTATATATTAATAAATAAATAATATTTAGGCCACAACAACTACACAACCCTAATATTGATGCTAAAAAGTGGCCTAGGACATATTATATCTCAGAGGTTCTGTCCACCCAGAAAGTGATTAAAGGACGTGAATGTATATGATAAATATGTAGGATTTGAGAATTGTGCCTCAATTGATGGTGATTACTCAACGTCTAAAGACCCCGAAAGGGTTTATGGTCGTGAACGCATGTACGTATATGAAATACATACATACACATCACGCCTGATTGCCTGTAGAGGAGAAGGCAGAGATCACGGATCCCCATTGGTCCCGATCCTGACAGACCACTTTCGCTTCATATACATCTTACACACTCGGCGGTTATAGGTACTCCTAACGTCACCTTTTTTCAATATAGCGTCATGTATATTTAAAATATGTCTAAAGAGTTGAATTAATGTTGTTTTGGTAATTACGGACATAAATACACCGAATACTACGGTGAGGGAAAACATCGTGAGGAAACCTACCTGTTCCTCGAACAGGTAATAGCTAGCCTTTGTAAATAGCGACATGACTTACCACCTGTCACATTTAGTACTGACTATCTGGTCAACACGTGAATTCGAGGTGGCCATAGAATTACTACTTCCACGATTGCTTTGCAAAGGTTAATGAACATAAAGTGAATGAGGTAAAAAATAATACAACGAATAATTTAAATGTCATTTAATAAATTAGTACCAGCACTTTTATTTATTATCACAATTTACGATTATGAATAACAAAAACACATGTTCAATATTATTTGTCATTTTTATAGTCTTTTTTATTATTCTAAAATGTAATATGACCCAAGATAAACAAAAACTATTTAAATTTTAAAGTCAATTTAAACATGCAAAGATATATATTGAATTTATATGTTTTCAAACGTCACATAAGTTGTTGTACATAAGTTGAAAAATTCTCATTTATACTAGACTAACAATTTATACTCTTATATCGATTAGACTTATCTACCAACATTTTAAGATATTAAAAAAATATTTTATCGTAACCTTGTTTCATGTACATTAATTAAAAATAAAATACTAACATTTATAAATTGAATTCATACACCATATTTTTTATTATATTAATTTATTGACTATCTAAATTACTTATTATATTAATTTTATCCATTCTCATCTAATATCTTATTAAATCTATGGACATATGTAGTTCGTCTAATATTACACTTAAATTTCGCCATTCTTCATCCCGTGTATTTGTAGCTTTACATTAAGACTCTCGACACGACTTGCCTGCCTATCGCTTCACTGATCACTTGAATGATAATGAGGGCTAATTGTGCAGAATCAGTGTTGTTCCTTGCCAGAAAATGGGCAGCCTTGGCATAATCGTCCATGCCCAAACCACCGAGGTAGTCATAGACAATCTCGTACAGTTCTGACACTTTGTCTCTGATATCCGACCAAATGTCACGCATTGATAATGCTGGAATATTAATATCTATACATTTATTAACATAATAAATTTGCGAAATGCACCGTATACTATGGTGAGGGAAAACATCGTGAGGAAACCTACCTGTTCGCTGAACAGGGAAGCCAGTGATTGCGAATGGCGACACGGCTTACCATATGTCTCATTGAGTACTGACTATCTGGTCAACACGCGAGTTCGAGGTGGCCATAGAATTGACTACTCCGCTAGGATTAATGATCGTGAAAGTTGACATATATACAATAACGTCCAATTACGTATCGCATGCAATTTATATACAATTTTGACGTTATACGTCTACAGTCAGCGCTAAAAGTGCAGTCCCAGTAACTTTTTATAAGGTTTAAGTCTATAAGAACAAAAGACAATATTCGAGATTTTAAAACTGGCGCCACTATGGATTATCATGGCCACTATACGTTCGCGTGCTTCGAAATGAAAAATATTATCTTTTGTTCTTATAAACTTAAACTTTATAAAAAGTTACTGAATGCACTTTTAGCGTTGACTGTACCTTGCATGCATGCTCTATCGATAATGATAAGATCCTAGTAACCCACTATGTTCACTTCAGCCGCTGTCTATGCCAAAAGGGTATCATACGTGATACGTGCGTGTACGTGGCGTAAATTTTGGCGATGGACTATCAAACAAGGGCCTTAGACTAGTAGCAAAACGTCTTAACACTCAGGCACTTGTACTAAGATTACAAAACATGGTTTAATTTATAAAAGTTTAATATGTTAAATAAAATAGTTTAACGTGTATCAGTTACGTTAAACTATTTTATTTACACATGAGGGTAGGAATTTTATTTATTTTTAAACGAATTGATTACCCATATATTTCGAAACGTACATTCTAGAAAAGACACAAAGCCGTCACTTTACTCCGATAAAACGGGTAGGCAGAGATAACGTGTCATTATTTTTCCTAACTTCTATACATTTATATATAGAGAAATTTTAACGTCTCTATTTTTATTACTATAATTGGGCATAATTAGTCAAATTATTTTTATATTTAATTTGTGCTAATTACATAATTTTTAGTGACAAATGTGATTTTATAATCCTTATATTGAATAAAAGGTTTTCATTTCAATTTCATACCAAAATTTTAAAGACTGAAAGATAGAGATCCCGCCACATAAGGTGGCAGTTGGAGGCGTCGCCACAGTCGCGTAATTCAGTGTTACCAGTAAACACGCCAAAACTAGCACTCACTATGCCATACGGCTCGATACATTATAGGTTTCATTTGTAACGGTCTTTGGTTGCAGAGCTATAAACTCAAATAAAACAAATTAATATATCAAAGTCAAAATATGTTTATTAAACTATTTCAAACATGATTAATAATTAACGGGACTTATCCTTCTTATTATATATTACATATATTATGTGTTCCTTCACTCTGTCCGCAATAGACCGTTTAGTGTGTTCGACGTAGGATTTCCCACAGCTGCAATCAATCTTATACACACCCTTATATCTTATATCATGAGTATAAATCGCGAATCTCTTAAAACTATTATTTCAAACATGGCACTGAGCATTGTCTTTACATATTTTTTACCGAGGTTAGATCAGCGGAGACCCTAGCTTGAAGAAGAACTAACAAGAAACTCCGGAAATCAATTTATTATAATCACCCTTCACAAACATAAAAATTACAAAGAGTGGGCAAAAAACACAACGCTGGTAATACTAAATTTACCTTTCATACAAAATAACACGCAATGGCGGTAACGTCAAATTTAGTTCCAAGTTTGGCTACTGCCACCTTATGTGGCGGGATCTCTAGTAGTAGAATTCTATTGATATATTATTTATTTATTATATTTGAATAAACTCACCCGCCAATCCTGCGCCGACAGCGCCACCTAGCGCGGAGCCAACCATAGAGCCCAATTTTCCCCCATAGCGATTGCCCAGCACGCTGCCAACCACGGCGAACCCAGTCGTCACCACCACGGCATTTCTAACCTTCGAATCCTGAACCAGAAGCTTCAAATCAAACTTGTCGCTGATGTTCAGGATCACATTTTCAATGCTATTTTGGTTGTATGGAAGCTTGCATAATGAGTTAGGCTCGAAACAAGTAGTTTCGTAGTCCGAACAGTTTGATTCCACGGATGAGAAGCGGTTCATTGTTGGATTAAATTAGATAGTTTAAATACTAACAAAAAAGACGTCAAATTTCAACGGCGAACGAATTCAATTTAGTTTTATTGAGGGAAAAATAAAGTTACCCCCAAATTCAAAAGATGTTTTGTAAATATAAAAACTATAGATAAAAAATTGTTAAGCGAGCATTAAACTAACAAGCAGTTGGGTACAATACAATATATCGAAAAGTCATCTTTGTATTCGAGCATTCGTATGTAATATGTCTGTCTGTATGTCACAATAGCCAGGCTCTTTATAGTTTCCAATTATTTTTAATGGTGGACCCATTTAGTATTGTAATCGCATGAGTCAAATATCGTATTCACCGTTTTATCAATATCATTGAAAAATTTTCACAAGAACCATGAGACCTGTATGGACATTGTAACCTTTGCTGTTCCTAAGAGATATTTTTTTACTACTGACACAGGGCAACATTGTTTGTTTGAAGTTGAACAAGAAAGTTTGGATAACGTTTTCAAATCGCTTTTACATCGCTGACCCTTGCATTTCTCAAGCGAGTCACGAAAACAAAAAACAAGTGCTAAGTTGCGAATTATTATCGATGCATTAATTACCATAGCATTATTTATCGAAACTAATCGGAAGCAAGTTTGCGTTACATTACATTATATTACAACTGTGTTTGATGTCGTAACTGTAGCCTCTGGGATTTTTAGTCCATAAACCAGGTAAGGCCCCAGGTACATAGCCAAATGAATTACTTTCTAATTATTTTTAACATAGCCTTGAAATCCTTATTTACGCTTTATCGGGAACGCTGCCAGTATGGTGGGCGGACATTCTGCGCTTCAATGAATGGCAAAGACAGATTTTAGGATTTATTTTATTTATAGTTTACGAAATTATGTATGTATATGTTTTAATGTAGTTGAAAACATTATTTTGTGTGATATTTACAGTGTCCGTTGCTTAGAGACAAAATGGCTAACACAATTGAGGGACCAGAGATAGTAAATCAAGGTGTAGTTACAGAACACCAAGAAGGCTTGTTTGCAAAAGTACGCGAAATCATTTTTAACTTGGGTAAGTTATGTCTCTTACCCCTCTACAGGGAACCAGGTGTGAACATGTATATCCTCTGATAGTCTAATATGCAATGCAAACTAGCTGTTTGTCTGCATTACTAAGTGGTAAAAGTTTATGGCCACAATATATCTGTGACTGGTAGGGGTAACTTGCCAATATTTTGTTGATTATGAATAACTCAATTTATATACAAAGCCATAGCCTGAGAACTTACCACAAAAACATTTTCTTCAGTATAAAATTACTGAGTTCAATATTCAATTTACTAAAAAATATAGGGGCAACAAAAATTTTATACAAAGTTCAATATTTGATTTACCATTTTGCATACAATTCTGCAAATATGTAATTTAATAAGCATAAAATATTACTTATTTTTGTAGTAAAATACACTTCACAACTTACTTACAATCATTTATTTTGAATCTGGACATTTCAAAAGTATAAACAATGTGAAGTTACCAGCAGTTTTCAAGAAAATTTACACAATTAAAACCACTCATATTTGCAATGTTTCATCATATTTGCGGTGTTGTTATGCGGCAAAGAATATACATTTAAATTTAAATTGTTGACATGTAAAGTAATCATTTTATCATCTAATTATTTCATTTGTAAAGAAAGCAAAGCGATGGTTTAAAGGTAATATGGCATGGCATCAAAAAAATGCCAACAAGACTATATGTACGGTATACTACTGTGCTTGTAAATAGCGACATGGCTCACCACCTGTCACATTGAGTACTGACTATCTGCTCAACGTGTGGGTTCGAGGTGGCCAGAAATTACTATTGATGTGTATATATGTATGTACATTATTGATTTAACAGTTTTGCATTATCTTTATTACAGGGGATCTATTCCAAATTCAAGTAGCATATGAATACACAGGTAAGTTTTGTTAGGCCTTTAGTCATTATATCACTACATAGTATAAAACAACATCGCTTTCTCTGTCCCTTTATATGCTTAAATCTTTGAAACTACGCAACGGATTTTGATGCAGTTTTTTTAAGAGATAGAGTGATTCAAGAGGAAGGTTTATATGTATAATAACATCCATTAAGTAGTGGAGTAAGCTATATATTTTATAGCCGTGCGAAGCCAGAGCGAGTCACTAGCTATACATAACATCATCTTGTTCACTTATTACCATCAAAATTGGGGTTGTGATCTAATATAGAACATTGGTGACAGGTTGCTAGTCCATAGATTCCATATAACTCTGGTCCCTTAGTCATCTCCTATGACATGCGGGAAAGAACTTTAGAGTTTATGCTTTTAATTTGAAAGTGTGAATGAGGAAGTGTGTGAATGTAGTTTGTCAGGGTCTATACAAATGGGAAATCAACATCTGCATACACCTCTATTAGGAAATGGACAGGATATGTACATTTCCTTACATATGTAACCAAAAACCAGCCTGTAAATCAGAATAACATAGTTCTTAACTGTATCTACACCGGAAGTCAAACCTGTAACCTTATGAAGTGTTCAGGTGGTTCACCCAAAGGATTGTCAATGTAAATATAATAATAATATTTGGACATTATTACACCAATTGAACTAGCCCCTTGGTAAGTACATTTAAGACTTGTGTTAAGAGTAAGGTTAACATATATTTAATAAATGTATACATATTATATATAGATAAATACATATAAAGCATATATAATCAACATTCAGACTGGAAAGCAAAAGAAAAGCGTAGTTCTTAACTCTGCCTCCACCGGGAATCGAATTTGGGACCCCACAATTAGTGTTCATCTGTCTAACCGATCGCGCCACGGAGGTCGCCATATACATACATACACATCACGCCTGATTCCCTGTAGAGAGGTATGCAGAGATCACGGATCCCCATTTGTCCCGATCCTGACAGACCACTTTCGCTTCATTGACATTCATACATCTTCTCATACACTCTCGGCGGTTATAGGTACACCTAATGTCACCTTTATTCAATACAGCGTCTATCTGACTGTTATATGTCTTATTAGGCCAGCCCCTACATAACCGCCCTTCCACTTCACTCATATATATTCCTTTTTTCAATAGGTCGTCATGTGTATGTTAACTTTCTATTATCCTTGCAGTGCTGACTCTCCGGCAAGTCTGGGAAAAGTTGCAAGATGCGGCCATGGTGCTGATGACTATTGTGCTGAATTTCCTCCGCAGACTTCATCCTACAGATTTTGTGCAGGCCATCACAATTCTATTGCGTAGCTCCCAAAACAAACGGCAGCTGGCTTTGACGGTCATAGACTTTGTGACCGATGTGCTGCAGCGACCTTTGCAAGCCCAAATTACGGCTTAAGAGTCCCTATACATGTTTGACAAATTATGATCGACTTTTTGTAAGATAAAAATACAGTACGAAATGCAACAAATACTACAGGGAAAATATAGTGAGGGAACCTACCTGTTCCCCGAACAGGTAATAGTTAGTGCTTGTTAATGGTGACATGGCTTACCACCTGTCACATTGATTACTGACTATTTGATTAACATGTGGGTTCGAGGTGGACATAGAATTACTACCTTCGCAATTGTGGAGATGGACATCTGAACCTCTGACTACCCCGCAAGGCTTAATGGTTGTGAATGCGTTTGTTTTGTCGTTTTTGTAAGAAGAATATTCTGCACTCTAGTGGAAATATTTATGTGACATGTATAGTGTCTTTTTATACATTGGCTATGCAGCATTGATTTTTTTCCTAAATATTGTAAAAAAGTGTAAAAAAATGAGGTAACCTGCATATTTCCCGAATTAGGAATTATTTACAGTTTGTATATACTTATGGCGGCACGGTTTAGCATCTGTCATATTGGATATTGATTGTCAGATGAGTGGGTTTAGAGTGACCAAAAACCGTAACAAATACTTGATGATGGTCACTCAACATACTCACATATACATTCACATCCTTCAATCCCTTTCGGGGTGGATAGAACCTCGGAGATTCATATGTCTTAAGTAATTTTTAGCATAAATATTGGGGTTGCGATTTCTTATGGACCATTAATGTTCGGTATGTGAATGTATATATGTAAAAATAAAGCTTGCAGAAAAACTCTGGCCTTTTATCTAATTACAAAAAGTAAGACGTAAGTAACGTATGTATATTTTGTATTATGTGATACTATTGCAATTTGGGACTGAAGTTTTTAATCTATATAACTGTCGAACATTGTTCCGGTTCAATGAGTTGAACTAAACATAAGCTGGCGAGGCTTAGAATTTGTAATTTTAATTTGTGAATAAATGATTGAAAAAGCAATTTTCTTTTATTCTTACTGAATTTTGGTTCAGACATAATATCAGCTTTTACTACCAGCTGCCTTTATCGTAGAAGACTATTGTATATACAGTCAACGCTAAAAGTGCAGTCCCAGTAACTTTTTATAAGGTGACTGTACATATTTAGGCAATGGACTAGCAACCTGTTACCTATAAATACTCGTATATATTCCATAATGATAGACAATTTTGAAAAAGGGTGACATTTGAAGTACCTATAACCGCCGAATGTATTAGTGTCAAAGAAGCGAAATTGGTTTGTCAGGATCGGAATAGTTGGGGATCCGTGATCTCTGCCTACCCCTCTACAGGGAATCGGGCATGATTTATGTATAATGATGATAGTTTTCCACTAAGTGGTGATATTTTTGTGAGATCTAGGGTCTTATTTCACTAATGCTTTTTAGCACAAACGCAGTTCAGTATCAGATCAGTAATAGTGATAAAACGGTAGTGGATGACCAAAAGTGACAATTTTCACCATTGAAATCGCTAAAAGTTTCAAGCTTAACAAATTAATAATAATAATGAAGCATCACTCCGTACTTGAACGACGCGAACTTGTTGAACATGCAGTCGCGGAGGCGCGGCTGCACTTCGCGGCGTTGTTGTTTGGTGTCATTCGGTCGGAGAGCCCTTCTTACTTGTACCAAAAACTCAAGTGGTCAACGAACCCCCGTCACTTTAAGGTTCGGGCTACTTTGCCAGTGCACCATTCGGCAGCGTTTCGGGGATGTTTCAAGTTCGCTGCGTCCAAGTGCTGGAATGATATACCGCCACCTATCCGTGACGTTGCTTCTAGGACAGTCTTCTGCCGTAGGTTTAAGGCTTATCTGCTGGAGCAACAGAAATCCTTACCCTAAATCCTACCTATGTCTAACCTTGTCGGTGCAAATACCAGATATTTATATAAATGTGTTTGTTTTAATATGTCTGTATATGAAATATACTTATTAATGTGTGGTTGAGTGATAATTGTGATGTACTGGATATATAGGTATTGAGTTTATATTGTATATATTATATGGATGTATGTGTTGTAGTGGTATGTATATGTGTGTCTTTAAATATGTTCATGAATTAATTTTTATATGTATGTGTAAATATATTTACATGCATATGTTTATTTATATATTTGTTTGTATATTTATTTATAAATCTATTATATAAAAGTTATGTATGTAAGTAATTATTGCGATTTTTATTACAATTATATAATTGTGTGTACGTTTATTATCTTTATTATATGCAGCTTGTGACAGTTTTCGAATCGGGTGCTGCCGGAGGACCAGTGATGCAGCCTAGCTGCATCGTATACTGAGGCAGCACCTTTTCACTGCATCAATGGTTTTCATTTTTTGATGTTTATTGTTTGTGTGTTTGATGTAATTTGTGTAGTTGTGGTGCAGTGAATAAAGTGTTTTCTTTCTTTCTTTCTTTTCTTTATTTATTTACAGCCACAAAAACATACGCAATTCAAATTACAAATCAATCTAACAAACTAGGGGGTATAGCTTGTGCATATTATTTTTTTTTTTATTCTTTATTAAGCCATTCACCACTAAGGTTATGTCGGCTGAAGTACAAACACTGATGCCACGGCGTTTGAACTTCTTGTTATTCCATCACCATGGTTACACGCCACCAGCCGCTACAACCGAAGAAAAACGAAATCGATGCTCCAATTCCTTGCTCTCTTCCTTGTTCTTCGGTTCGTTCCAGTTGAGGATCCAAATCTTATCCCAAAGCGAACATATTTAGCCAGTTTGGCATCACAATTGACTAAATATTCAGCCGAAAATAATTATTTGTATTTTCAACTTTCACTGAGCTGTTAACGCACCATAGACGACGATGCTTGTGCATGTTATTGTCGCAGCAAAAAGGGTCTAACTCATTCAAATTGCGAATTTGACAATTTAGATCATCCACTAACAACTTCACACTATTACTGATCTGATATTTTGCAAATAGTATTAGTGCCCTAGAAGAGAATGTTTGTAAATACACAAAGTAAAAACATTGTTTTCAGTAAATTTATTAGTGCACTTCATATTACACAAAAATATATATTATGTAACTACATGTATTCCTCATAAATAAATACTTCATTTATAATTCTCTGTTACAGCTCTTTCTATATATATATATATATAAATATCATATTAAATCCTATATTTTATGTAACTTAATTATTGTGACATGTCTTATTAGTGCTAAGTTATCTTTTTTCTTAAAATAAATACATATGTGTGTATATAATATATATATATACTTTTTCACGAGCATAATTTATTCCTATATTTGTAATATGAGTGTTAAAATATTTTACTAATAATTGTTTGACAATATCCAGTCGTGTATTAATTCTATGTAAAAATATATATTATATGTATTGTTGTGTTACTTACGAGTGTATGCTGATATAATAATAATATTTGGTCATTTTTACACCAATTGAACTAGCCTCTTGCTAAGTACATTTGAGACTAGTGTTAAGGGTACTAGTCAAGGTAAATTTAAGAAATATATACTTATTATATATACATACATACATATGTATCATATATAATCAACGACCAGACTGGAAAGCAGAAGGAATGCGTAGTTCTTAACTCTGCCTCCACCGGGAATCGAACCCGGGACCTCACGATTAGCTAAGCGATCGCGCCACGGAGATCGTCTAAAATAAAATGGTTTCTATTGCTTTAGCTTTTATAATAATTGAAGTAGTTTGGAACAAAAATTCTAAAAATTATTATAATAAGTATATTGTTAGGAGCCGGGTTGGAATAAGACTGTTAATATGTGTTAAGACAATAAATTAATAGAACTAGGCATCAGTGCGATTTTAAGTACTAAACTTATTCTAGATTAGTGCTTAGGCACACTACACAAATTAAGCTCAGGTTGAACCCTAGGTCACAGATACTTAATACTAATACCTGTGCATCATTATGGGCCCAAGTCCACTAATGTGTTTTTGCACAAACGCAGTTCGATATCAGATCAGTAATAGTGTGAAGTTAGTAGTGGATTAGCAAATGTCAAATTTCATAATTGAATTCAGAATGTGTCAAATTTCGCTTTAAAAATGGCGAAATTTGACACTTTTGTTCATCCACTACCAACTTCACACTATTCATCAATCAGCCTATGTCAGTCCACTGCTGGACGTAGGCCTCCCCAAGGGTATAAAAACACGATCACTCGTGGCCCTCAGCCAGCCACTACCAGCGACCTTTTTCAGGTCATCGGTCCATCTAGCAGGGGGCGTCCTACACTACGTTTACCAAGACGCGGTCGAACATTATTAGACTTGGGTCCCATATAGAAATATTATATAAGTACAACTAAGATCACTTTTAAAAAGTGACACATTAACAAAATACATACATATATATTGCCCTTGAAATTTGTATCTAGTGGATGAGCAATATCTGATTTAAAATATTGGAATAAGGATTAAAATACCTTTAATTTACTGAATGTGAAAAAACAAAAAAAAACATCGTGAGCAAACCTACCTGTTACCCGAACAGGTAATAGTTAGTGCTTGTAAATGGCGACATGGCTTAGCACCTGTCACATTGTATACTGACTATCTGGTCAACACGTGGGTTTGGGGTGTCCATAGAATAACTAGCAAAACAGACTAGCTTTGTGTAGCCAAATTTACTGTTCAAATAATTTGGTCGAAATTAACATTACACTTAACGCCATCTGTGATTAGATTCAAAACACTGACAGACATTAACACAACATAAGGTTTTCCTTACACATTTTAAGTGCTGAAACAATAATACTAAACTTAAATATAGAAAGACTTAACAAGAATTATATTAAACTTGTCTTTGACTTATATTAACTGGGCATTGCATACATAATAAATAATTTATACTACACTTGACATAATTAAATTTACTGCAACGTAAAAGTCATTAAAATAAGCCATTTTTGATATTACCATATAATCAAGATTTCCATTAAGTCCTGAATATTTTTGTTGTAAAATTTAAACTTTTAATTAACATAATTGGCTTCATGTTCAAATAATTTATAAGCGCCATCTACCGAGAGCCCGAGGTCATTAAACATAACTAACCTAAAATAAATTAATATGAAACATTCTAAGGAATGTATAATAACGAATGTTAATAGCATTGAAATCACCACCAAGTATATACATTCACGTCTTTAAATCCTTTTGGGGTGGATAGAACATGGGAGACTATCTTTTAGGTCATTTTTAGCATTAATATTGGCGACTAGTCCCTTAGTCGCCTCCTACAACATACAAGGAAGAACGGCAGCTAGTTAACATTATTCATGTCCCATTTTATCTTATCCCCTTCGAAATAAATTCGACGTAGCTCAGTTGTTTGGGGCTGAACAAGTAATAGTCAGTGCTTGTAAATGGCGACATGGCTTACCACCTGTCACATTGAGTACTATCTCGTAAATACGTGGGTTCGAGGTGGCCATAGAATTACTACCTTCGCAATTGCGCCTGACACCTGAACCTCTGACTACCCTGCATGGGTTAATAGTCCTGAACACGTAAGTTTAGACTAGCTGCCGTTCTTCCCTGCATAACTTAGGCTACTAAAGGACCAGGGTTCAATAAATGCACGCTAAAACTGACCAAGCTGTTGTCTCCGAAGTCCTATCCACCCCGAAAAGGGTTAAGGACCTGTGTATATTTATTATTTCTCCTCCATGGCCCTTTTGAGTTCCATGGCCAATTTATACCCGAGCTCTGGCCTTCTGTCTCTCCCTTCTACCATTGCAGGTACCTGAAATACATAGAAATACATATATATACGTATGGAATTCATTGGACGATAGGCTAGCAACCTGGCATCGATATACCATATGACATCAATACTCAAATATTCATGCTAATAAGTGACCAAGAATATACATACATGTGTACGTAGTGAAGAACAGACGAGCAGTATGAGAAGGTTGATGGGCGTGAGTGAAGCAAGAGAGATTTGTCTGGATCGTTCCAGGCGAAAGATATTCTCTGCCTATCCCCTTAGGGTCGTAGAGGCGTGAATATATGTCGACTGTATTAGTTAATTTTATGTGACTGAAGTGTAAGGGCGGTTAAATATGGCAGTCAGACAGACGCCATATTGAAAAAGGGTGACGTTTGAAGTACTTATAACCGCCGAGTGTGAAGATCAATGAAGCGAAAGTGGTTTGCAAGCCTGTAGAGGGGTAAGTAGAGATCACAGATCTCCATTTGCCCCGATCCTGACAGACCACTTTCGCTTCATTGACACTCATACATCTTCATACACTCTCTGCGGTTATAGGTACACCTAACATTGTATTTATGTATTAATAACGTAGTGTAGGACGCCCCCTGCTAGATGGACCGATGACCTGAAAAAGGTCGCGGGTAGTGGTTGGCTGAGGGCCACGAGTGATCGTGTTTTATACCCTGGGAGAGGTCTACGTCCAGCAGTGGACTGACATAGGCTGATTGATTGATTAATATCTAGTAAGTTACAGTGAGAGACCGGGTCATATCACGATAAATTAATAAAGATATCTGACTACCTTTAGTCTTCTCTTAGATTAATCATCCCGCGACCACGGCCTATGCAACTGGGTCGAAACATCGGGCAAAATAAAGGTAACCAGATATCTTTATTATTTTTAGTGACATGACCCGGTCTCTCATAGTAAATAAAATGAGTATAAATCGCGAGTGTTTAAAAATAACTAATATCTATAGTCTATTCGCGTTAAGTAAATAGTGACGTCATGATATATAGACGTTAAACTGACCAATGAGACGTTAGTAAATGAGAAAACAATTCACATCGACCAATTGCAGACGACAGTTGTCACGTCTCATTGGTCAAATCGTCGGGACATGATGACATCACTATTTACTTAACGCGAATAGACGTACTTCTAATAGTCTAATAGTCAACGTACCTCGTGAGATGAGACTATGATGCCGTGGTTGTTCAGGATAGTAGCTTTGGTGGCTTCGATGTCGGCCAGGTCGACCCCTCGGGATGCATCTTCTATCAGAATGGCCCTGTACCCTATGGCCAGGGCGTCTGCTATGGTTGCACCTAGATCAAGATACATAATAATAATTGCACATTATTACACCAAAACGGCTTACACATTACATTATTAAGCGGCTAAGGCCCAGTGGGTAAGACCTCGGACTTCGTATGAGAAAGGTCCTAGGTTCGAATCCCGACTCTGGCATGTACCAATTGAATGAAATTTAATGAATGAAATATATGTTTTTCATTTACGTACATAATTTACAGTCGCTATCGGTGAGGGTATATTTCGGTGAGGCTATCTAGTATTTTTAGTGTTTTGAGGCACGTTTGATGTTGAGTTGTATTTCGTGGGGCTGAGCTGTAGGCTACCATCGGGGTCACAGGTGGCGGATAGTGAACGGCCATCAGATATGATGGTTAGCTGCGAATATGTTGAATAAGCAGTCCCCGACCACACAGCGGCAAGGTTACGAGAACGTAGTGGGAAGTCTGGTGGAAAGGACTTCTCTATAAAATGCTACATGCGTTCAATGACTACCATGTGACATGGCGAGTAAGTGCCGCCAGTAAATAAGCACATCCTTTCCCTGCAGCGGGCAGCTGCGTCTGCAGTAGACCCGAGAGTGGAAGTTACGGAGACTGGAACAGTCGAGGGTCACTATTGTTACTACGTTGACAAACAGCGATGCGGAAGGCAAAGGGAAGACCACCGCATTAACTTTTCCCAGGAAAATCATTATGGCTCAGTACAAAAATACAACGGCCCTCAGTCCCCGGCAGACCTTAAATGGTCAGAGGGTGCTAAGAATCCCCGGGTGTGCCATAAAAATTGCGACATGGAACGTGCAAAGCATGTTTAAGGAAGAGAAGTTTAAAAACGTAGAAAAGGAGTTCAGGAGACTCGAAGTCGACGTACTGGGGATAAGTGAAGCCCGATGGAAAGGAAGCGGTATAGAAACGACTGATGATACCGTTACCTACTACAGTGGTAACGACGACAAACATCACAGAAACGGAGTTGCAGTTATGATCAAAAAGCATATTAAGACAACAGTAATTAACTTTCTACCAGTATCGGACCGCATAATTTTGTTACAATTTAGAGCAAAACCTATAAATTTAAACATCATCCAGGTATATGCACCTACTGCAGATAAAAATGACAGCATTCTTGAAGAGTTTTATAAGGACTTGAAAACCGTACTCACCAAACTAAAAAAGTCAGAGTGTACTGTAATCATGGGTGACTTTAACGCTAAGATCGGTGAAGGTCCTATTCAAAATGTTGTCGGGCTTTACGGCTTGGGCATGCGCAACGATCGGGGAGATCGTCTCATTCAATTCTGTCAAGAAGAATCTCTGGTAGTAATGAACACTTATTTTAAGCTACCCCCACGCCGTCTTTACACTTGGAAATCCCCTGCTGATTCTCCGACAAATATTATAAGAAACCAGATAGATTTCATATTAGTCAACATGAGGTACCGTAACAGTTTTAAGTCGGTTAAAACCTATCCGGGAGCAGATGTTGGTGCAGATCACAATCCTCTCTTGGGAGTCTTTACCACGAAGCTAAAGAAACTGATACCATCAAAGGCGTCATCAAGGATTGATGTTTCTCAACTTAGGAATAAGGACATAAAGAGAAAGCTTCATTGTGCCCTCCATAATAAATTCCATGAGTTACGGGAACAAATCAAACTTCAAACGCCAAAAACCTCGCCAGAACAAGTTTGGAAAGATGTCAAAGGTGTTATTATAAACACAGCAAAGGAGATGCTCACGCCGGCTAAAGCTGTCAAGTCAGGAGAATGGATGACAGGGGAAATCCTAGATTTAATGACACAGAGACGACTGGTAAAACATACAGACCAGAAGCAATATAAAGAGGTTCACAGAGAGATCAGACGGAAATGTATCGAGGCTAAGGATTTGTGGATCAATGACAAATGCACAGAGATAGAAGAGTTACAAGCCAAACATGACGCCTTCAATATGTATAAGAAGATAAACGAACTCACTGGGCAGAAAAAACGACGATCAGCCTCTACTCTTCAGGATAAAGATGGCAACTACGCCATGAGTATAGAAGACCGTCTAAGGATCTGGAAAGAATATGTTGAGGAGCTTTTTAATGACCAAAGAGGGGAACATTTAAGCACAGATGTACAATTAACTGGACCCCCTATCACAAAAGATGAAATTTCTTATGCAATAAAATCTGCAAAGAACGGTAAGGCCGTAGGCCAAGATGAAGTACCCGTGGAAGTTTTGAAATTGCTAGAATACGACCATCTAGATGTCATTGTGAATCTCTTCAATGTTATTTATAATTCCGGCACAATTCCTTCAGAATGGCTCCATTCCACCTTCATTACTCTGCCAAAAATCAGCACCGCAAAACGATGTAGCGAGTACCGCACCATATCACTAATGAGCCACGTCCTGAAAATCTTCCTTAAAGTTATCCATAAACGAATATACAGAAAGTGCGAAGATAACATTTCAGAGACACAGTTTGGGTTTAGAAATGGCTATGGAACGCGGGATGCTTTATTTGGTTATAAAGTGCTGATGCAACGCTGTTGGGATATGGACAGATGTGTATACGTCTGTTTCATAGATTATGAAAAGGCATTTGATCGCATAAAACACGAAAAGTTGATTCAGATCCTCGAGAAAATAGGCCTTGATTCCAAAGACGTCTTCATCATTAAGAACCTATACTGGCAGCAGACCGCTAACGTACGCGTGGAACACCAACTTACCGCTGATGTGGAAATTCTACGAGGAGTGCGACAGGGTTGTATTTTATCGCCCTTGCTATTTAATCTCTATGCCGAAGAGATTTTCTCAGAAGCCCTTGAGAATGCAACCGAAGGGATCGTTGTAAACGGGAGGCCCCTCAACAACATCCGATATGCGGACGATACAATCCTTTTAGCTAGCTCTATGGGAGATCTACAACAGTTACTTAACCGTGTTGAGTCGATCAGTGCTAGCAACGGTCTGAACATCAATATAAAGAAGACCAAGTACATGATCGTAGGTCGTACGCCACAGATGTCTGCAGTTATAAGCGTTAAAAACCAACCACTTGAGAGAGTCCGTTCATATAAATACCTTGGATGTATGGTGAACGACCAAGAAGACCAGAGTGTAGAGATAAAATGTCGCATAGAGCAAGCCAGAGGCGCTTTTATGAAGATGAATCACCTTCTTTGTAACCGGAATCTGAAACTCTCCACGAGATGCCGCTTAGTGCGGTCTTATATATTTTCAATCCTGTTATACGGAGTAGAAGCCTGGACACTAACCCAGACGTTATGTAAACGGTTAGAAGCATTCGAAATGTGGATATATAGGAGGATGTTGAAAATATCATGGACGGATCGTGTAACAAATGAAACGGTTTTACTGAAAATGAATAAGAAGTTAGAGCTCTTGAAGAACATAAAAAGGAGGAAACTGCAATATCTTGGTCATATTATGCGCGCCGACAAATACAATCTACTGCAACTTATTCTGCAAGGCAAAGTTGAAGGTCGAAGAAGGCCTGGCCGCAGAAAAACGTCGTGGCTGCAGAATCTCGCAGAGTGGTTCAACACGAGTAATATAGAACTCTTCCGAGCGACAACATCGCGTGATCGTGTAGCCTCAATGATAGCCGACCTCCGATAGGAGATGGCACCCAAAGAAGAAGAAGATCGGTGAGGGAAAACAGCGTGAGCAAAACCTGCCTATCCCTCATGTTATAGACGCCATATTGAAATTGGGTGACGTTGGAAGTAAATACTTATAACCGCCGAGCGTGTATGAATGTCAATGAAGCGAAAGTGGTCTGTCAGGATCGGGACAGATGAGGATCCAAGTTGTGAAGCGTATGTTATGTTTATGTTCTATACATACCCACACAAACGTCATAGGCGAGTCCGCAGATGTAGATGTCAGTGGCTTTGCGCAGGCGCAGTTGTGCGCACAGCGTGGTGTCGGACAGCCGCTTGTTGTCCCAGAACACCGAGTAGGAATCCACATCGGGGTTGGTGCCTTTGTACACTTTGACAGCGTTATCTACTACCTGAAAACACGTTACATAGCTTCATCATCAGCCTGTATCAATCCACTGTTAGACATATAAAGACTATATAAATGATGTTTTATGACGTTTCATTTTTGTGTGATCATGGCTTCACGTTCCGGTACTTATTGGACTCCCCTTAAATTTGTTATAAAACACTATTTGTTGGATGTGAAGCTTTGATCATGTTCTAATGAATTATGTATTATTAAATTTAATGTACACATTGTCTGCAGAGTTTCTTGGCATTTCTTCTCTGCAGAGTTTGTCTCTACGAAGTGCCATTCGTTTTATTTTTATTAATCTAAATTGATTTATTTTAATAATAAGTTTTATGTTAATGACATATTTTTATGAAAAACGTTTTTATTTGACGTTCAATAAGTGATATAAATATCCTTATGTTAAATTAAAAAAAAGGCCTCTCCCAAATGACGCCACTTCTCCCTGTCAGTGGCCGTTCGCATCCATTCGATGTTATTATGATGGTGATGTGTGTGTGTGGATGATAGTGTGTGTGTACCTTGAGGTCCTTGTGCAGCTCGGCGCCCCAGGAGTCCTGCACGCAGTGTCGGGGCCACAGCCGCTGCCGCATGGGCGGAGGCCCCGCGAACACCACTGTGTCGTAGGCCTGCGCCTTATCTGCCGACACCTGGACACATAATAATAAGACATTATTACACCAATTGAACTAGCCCCTTGGTAAGTACATTTAAGACTTGTGTTAAAATATATATACTTATTATACATAGATAAATACATATATAATAAACACATATTATTATTAGTATTGTTTTAATTATTATCCATTTAATCTGATACTGTCCGTAAATGCTGTACCTTTCAAGCACACCTCTTATTACAATATTAATAAATAGTAGATATGCGTCGTAGCTACTACTTATTGTATTAATAGACCACCTATGCACTATATGTATCTATATTGCACACTGTTACACCAATTGAACTAGCCTTTTGCTAAGTAAGCTTAAGCTTAATATTATCAATCAGCCTATATCAGTTCACTGCTGGACGTAGGCCTCCCCAATACACAAAACACGATCACTCGTGGCCCTCAGCCAACCACTACCAGCGACCTTTTTCAGGTCATCGGTCCATCTAGCAGGGGGGCGTCCTGCACTACGTTTATTAAGACTTAAGGGTGTAATTATGTGTGTAAGCAAAACATACATACTGGACGACATGGCCCGAATACATGTTGACGACCTCGATGGTCAAACGATTTACCTGTACGCTAATCGTGAGGTCCCGGGTTCGATTCTCCGTGGAAACAAAGTTTGAAAATTGTGCTTTCCAGTGTGGTCGTATATTATATGTGCTAAATTTATGAATTTATAAATATTACATTCCTTTAATATACGTTGACTACCCTCAACACAAGTCTCAATTGCACTTACCAAATAGCTAGTTCGATATTTGTAATGTTCCTAATGTTACATATATACACATCACGCCAATTTCCCTGTACAGGGGTAGGCAGAGTTGGATTCCCATCTGTCCCAATCCTGACAAACCACTTTCGCATCAACCTCGTACACATTATAAGCGCGGAGTGTCCAAAATATTATTATTTACAATAAGCCAGTGATCTCTGAAGGTAGTGTAGGACGCCCCCCTGCTAGATGGACCGATGACCTGAAAAAGGTCGCTGGTAGTGGTTGGCTGAGGGCCACGAGTGATCGTGTTTTGTGTATTGGGGAGGCCTACGTCCAGCAGTTGACTGACATAATATATTAAAGGAGGTTGGAAGAAAACAAGCCTCTATGGTGTGATTGTAGTTGCCTATTAAAAAAGGTAGTTGACATCTAGCTGCTGTCACTCGAAAAATAAGTTGTGATTCTATTAAAGTTCGTTTTTCCTGTAAAAAGTGTTTTCATGAGTATATTATGCCTTCTATTGTATAAATCCATCTATGTAAATATACCTATCACTTTGTGCTTCCACATCTCTGTATCTACAACAACAACATAGGCTGATTGATTGGTCCCTAAACCCAGCCCACTCTTACCGGACTGGAGGGGTGAAGTTCCCGCAGATGCACGTTGTCAATGAAGGACACGTGGTCCGGGGGATGCCAGTCCAGGGAATAGAACACACTGTCGAAAGGCACCGTCTCTAGCAGATGGTTTATCGGCTCTACTACCTGGAATTGTAAGAGATAATTAATAATAATAATAATATTGTAGGACGTTATTACACCAATTGAACTAGCCCCTTGGTAAGTACATTTAAGACTTGTGTTAAGGGTACTAGTCAACGTATATTTAAGAAATATATACTTATTATATATAGATAAATACATATATAGCATATAATCAACAACCAGACTGGAAACCAGAAGGAAAGCGTAGTTCTTAACTCTGTCTCCACCGGCAATCGAACCCGGGACCTCACGATTAGCGTTCAGGCGTCTAACCGATCGCGCCACGGAGGTCGTCGTAATTAGGGGATTACTACGTATACTTTCATATAGTTACATCCCTTTCGGATTGGATAGAATTTTGGAGTGATAATATCTCCTAGGTCACTTTTTAGCGTGGAAGTTGTGATGTTATACGGAAGATTCGCGGCAGCTTGCTAGCCTATCGCCCAATAGATTTGATTCTTCTTTTCGATTCGCCTTTTACGACATGCCGGAAAGAACGGCTATTAAGCATTCTATTTACTTCCTAGACTGGACGACAGATATGTTGTTTCGGAGTAGCTTAGTCGTTAGCTCTGGACTGTAGGTTCAGAGTTCAAACCTCTTATAATGTTATAATGAAAATGAGTTTTCCGATTTTCTATGTACATTTCTACGATAAAACATACATTTGCGGAAATCATCAAACAATAAGGTATTGTGGCTGTTCATAGTGCTTGTAAATGGCGAAATGGCTTACTAATTGACATATTAGGTACTTCAACTAGGTACCTGGTAAATAATGGGTTCTGGATTGCTCTACAGCCTCTGAATACTCAGCAAAAGATAATTGAATTCTTAGCCAAGTAGCAAAACGCTATGAATATATGACATTGACTGGCACATCCGCTAAGTCACGTGATCTTTCTGAACGAATCCCATACATTTAATTTCTATTCTTTTAGCGTTTTGTCATTTGACAAACTGTCCAGTCATAATATACGAGTATATAGAGTAATGCAGTAATAATTCATCTATTACATACATACGCCTCGCGACTTGTGTATACACACTCTCATTTTTTATTGTGACGGAGTAATTAGAGGCTTGAGTGTCGATCTCCGAAATTTCGAAGGCATGTTAGGTATGGGCCTCCCGAACCCCGCATTTCACTAGATACACTCAACGTGATAAGTGAACTGTATCGCAGTATACAGACCACGAACCAAATATAAAGAGGACCCGGCGTAAGTAGCGGTCCACGTTACGCGGTGCGGAGTCCAAATGGCGTGTTTTAATTGGTGCGGAGTCTTAAAATGTGTAGTAGAAAGAAGATACCTACTTTGATTGGCCGATGCCGTGTTTTGATTGGTTGTAATATCTCCCCTCTATCTCGCGTACCTCGTTTCACTCCGCGTAATGCCACGCTAGATTCCAAACGAATATTGCGTAAGGCCCACTCCTCTTATTAATTACTCCATGATACAGACAATGGCTGTTACCTATCCTGAGGGATAGGCAGGTTTCCTCAAAATGTTTTCCGTCACCGTTTGCGCCTTTATCCCACTCGCGCTCCATATTTAAACAACAACCCCGACCGTTATGCTAAAGGTGACCTAGGCTATACATGTCCTTCGAAGACCTAGTACCGCAATCATTTTTCTAGAATTTTCTAGACAAAGTTTTATTGCTAAAGCGAGTTGCACAACTTTACCTAATGCATCGACATTGATTTTTACCAAACCGAGCCGCAGTGGGTCTAGGCACGCAAAGTTACTATCTAGGGTTCCTGAGTAGAATCTGTGACCTATATTTACATACCAAGGAGCTAGTACCTATAACATACATTGAAAGATTATAGAAATAAGAGGTGTAACATTATAACATTGTGTACTTATGTTTTGTATATAGTTACTTATTACTTTGTGTTAGTAGCAAAGTAGCTTTGTTATTTTTATGGATAACATCGTTTGGTTATGGTTTAAATTAGAATTAATATTATGTTTAGTCTAGTTCTATTATGTCACTGTTATATGTATCATGTATCCTAATCCTAAAATGTATCCTAAATACATTAAAAAAAAGGATGAATGTAAGAATATAAATGTATCTTATTTATGAGTAATTCTATTGCCAAAACGTGACAGGTGGTATACATATAGTGTGATATACAACATACATACAATAATGCCCGTTTCCTTTTAGAGGGGCAGACAGAGATCACGAATCTCCATTCATCCCGATCCTGACAAACCACTTTCTCTTCATTGACACACATTTCCCCCTGATACACACTCGGCGGTTATAAGTACTTCCAACGTCTCTATTTTTCAATATGGCGTCTATCTAACAGTCATATATCTTATTGCCCTTTCATATATATGGCATTATGTGAAATATGAATGACAGGCTGTTAGCCCATTGTCTAACAAATTCATAAGGACATTCGGTGTTGATTTGACTTATGACAAGTAAATAGGTTACGGAAGCATTTATCCACGCCTCTACGTCCCTAAGGGGATAGACAGAGACTATCGATCACCACCTGAAACGATTCTGACAAATCTCCCTTGCTTCACTCACACCTTTTCATACATGCTCTTCTATTCTTCACGCTGCGTATACCCGCCTTGAGAAGAATGTTTACAATTTGATCTGTATATGTTCTACGCGGCCTAGCCCGTAAAATTTTACCTTCTGCTTTGGCTATAGATTCCTTTCGTAACCCTCCTTTCATCCATTTGCTTCAATTGACCAAATACCTTAACATACCTTTATCTATTTTCTTCAGTAGGTACATTCCATAACCATTTATCACCATTTGTTACTTGTACCGAGAAGATAGGTAGCTAGTTACTCTCAATTCAAGTCCCTCACAGCCCGGATCTCAATACACTATGTAAATGGTTAGTAATGGGTTTTTAACGACCCTAATAGAGTGATTTCGAAAACTTTAAAAGAATGCAACTTATTCTTTTAACTGTCATTAAAAAAGCATAAAGATAAACTTAACCCGTGCTAGTCTGGGACGTGAAAACATGCTAACTAGCTGCCGTTGTTTACAGCATGTGAGGCGACTAAGGGACTAGGGGTAAATAGAATATCTTAGTAATCTGTTAGCTATATCACTACATAGTATATAACAAAGTCGCTTTCTTTGTCCCTATGTCACTTTGTATGCTTAAATCTTTGAAACTACGCAACGGATTTTGATTAGTGATTCAAGAGGAAGGTTTATATGTATAATAACATCCATTAAATAGTGGAGTAGGCTATATATTTTATACCCGTGCGAAGCCGGAGCGGGTCACTAGTTCCATATAACATCACGACCTCAATATTTTTGCTAATAATAGTGCCATAGGAGATATTATCGTGTCACCCGAAAAGGTTTGAAAGACGTTAATCTATACTAATATTATAAAGCCGAAGAGTTTGTTTGTTTGAACGCGCTAATCTCAGGAACTACTGGTTCGAATTCAAAAATTCTTTTTGTGTTAGATAGACCATTTTTTGAGGAAGGCTTTAGGCTATGTAACATCACCCTGCTATTAATAGGAGCGAAGAATATAATATAAAATCAAATTATAATTACAGTACCATCTATGTTTCATGTAATGAAAAATTCAGAAAAAATAAAAATGTGGCAAAATATTTGGTATTGCTTGTGTATGTATAAAATAACTTATAACCGACATTATCGTATCAAAAAGTTTTTCTGAACCTCTTATTCTGTCCACTCCTTAGTGAATTAATGACGAGAGTGTTTAGATATGTACATACATATCTTCACGCATCTACGTCCTTAACAGGATAGGCAGAGACTATCGATCGCCATGTTGAACGATCCTGACAAATCTCTTGCTTCACTCACACCCATTAACCTTCTCATACATGCTCTTCTGTTCTTCACGCTACGTACACCCATGAGAAGAATGTATGTAATGTAATGATTACACAATATTTTTAGGTTTCCTTTGATTACTCAATAGGAGTCAATGAGGTTATCAGAACAAGAAACTAATACTTACAATCGAAAGAACATTATAAAGACAAAAGATCAACGCATTCACGACCATTAACCCTTTGAAGTAGTCAGAGGTTCAGGTTTCCATCTCCGCAATTGCGGAGGTAGTAATTCTATGGACACCTCGAACCCACGTGTTCACCAGATAGTCATTACTCAATGTGACAGATGGTGAGCCATGTCGCCATTTATCGTCGAAAGAAAGGGGTTTGGAACCAACGTGCCAGTGATGAATTTTAGGCCTTACCATTAAGATGTTGTTGATAGATCTCTGACTATCCGCAGGGGATAACGGGTCCTGAAGTGTTTTATGTAATCACATTTCTTAAATTCGACGTAGCTCAGTTGTTTGGGTCTTGACTCTGTATCAGAGGGTACAGAGTTCAAATCGCACTTAAACATGTACCAATCGAAATGAAGTTTAATGAGTTTCTATGTACATTGTCGTAATAAAAATACATTTAGGAATAGCGGATATAGTTTAGTGTTAAATGAAACTTCAAAAAACTTCTTTACGCCCCAGACTAGGTAATGTATAGTGGTTATAAAAAGTTCAATGTTAGTCAGTGTCATTCAAAAAGTTTCTATGAAAAGAGTACGCATGTCACTCTTCTTTAGTTCTCTAACAATGGCTACGTAATAAAGTAAAAGTTCTTTTAATGATGGTTTTTTCCTTTAGTGCGTGCTGACGTCAATTTCGAAGACACGTGCGTATATAATACTCAAAGGGGTAGACAGAATGTATTAAGGTTCAGCTTTCGCAAAAATAATATGTGATACAACCTTTAATTGAACTAAATCATTTTTTTTGGAGATGTGATTCCTAGATTCATTCACACGTTAATTGAAATTATTAATGTAAATTAATATTAAATTTAGTATAAGCTGTTCGTCTAACCATATCATTCACATTTATAGTATGTATTAATATGTCCATATTTAAAGTATGAACTATTGATATTAAAAATTGAAATTATGTAATTAAAACTGAATAATTTTATTTTATTTGGTTCAAGGTTTTTAATTGTACTTTATGCATATTAGTAATACTCAAGACAAAAAAAAACAAAAGATAATAAGATATTTCATCAATAATAAATTTCATCTTCAGAAACTTCTATAGAAAAAAGTCCATTTACGACAACCTTTTTATAAAAAAAACCTACATAAAAAAACTTCTTACGCCTCCTAAAACAGCTGACTACTCAATCTCAACCCCAAACCAGCACGAAACCGTAACCATAGCAACCAACAAACTTAACCACACAATTCAACCATTCCAAACTCACTATACAGGCATCAAATATAGGTCGCATCACAATAGGGTGAGGCCGTATAGCGAAATAGCTATTAAGCACAGTTTAACCTATCAAAACCCGCCCTTACACTATTATTCGGCACTCCGCGGTACCAAGGTTTAGGTGGCACGGGTCAACGCGGCTTAAAAATACATCGCTTCTATTAAGTAGTTATTTTAGTTAGGAATGTATAGATTTAATTATCGAACAATGTGTTGGGATTTGATTTAAGATGACTAGCTGTGTTTCATAGCTTGTAAAGGAACTGGTAGGTTGTTTTGGGTGTCAGGTTGGTATTACATACATACATACACATCACGCCTGATTTCCTGTAGAGTGGTAGGCAGAGATCGCGCATCCCCATTTGTCCCGATCCTAACAGACCACTTTCGCTTCATTGACATTCATACATCTTCTCATACACTCTCGGCGATTATAGGTACACCTAACGTCACCTTTTTTCAATATAGCGTCTATCTACTTTTGGTATTACCTATCTTGAATTTCTTACATATTATTCCAAAACAATGGTTATTCATCATGGTTAAGGCACTTGGAGCGGATGGATGAAAGGAAGGTTTCACAAGGATTCTATAAAGCCAAACTGGAAGGTAGAATTGGACGGAGTAGGCCGCGTAAAACTTATACAGATCAAATTAGAGACATTCATCTCAATCTATCTTCTCTCACACTTATTAACCCTCTCATACATGGTCTTCTGTTCTTCACGCTACGTTCATCCGCCTAGATTTGTCACTTTTGATTTGGGACGAAGAGGCGTGAATATATCTGTATGTAGAAATACCTATAACCGCCGAGTGTGTACGCAAAGTACGAGACTTTATATAATAATAATATTTGGACATTATTACACCAATTCACTTTCCAGTACATTTAAGACTTGTGTTAAGGGTACTAGTCAACGTATGTTTAAGAAATGTATACATATTATACACAGATAAATACATTTATAGCATATATAATCAACGACCAGACTGGAAAGCAGTAGAAAAGCGTAGTTCTTAACTCTTCCACCACCAGGAATCGAACCCGGGACCCCACAATTCGCGTTCAGGTGTCTTCCCGATCGCGCCACGGAGCTCGTCAACTTATTTACCTCCAAACAACAAATTATTCAAGTCATCAAGTTAATAAGTAAGTACTAGTGTTTTCATTAAGACCCGTAAAGTTCCACCTAAGTTAAGTGCTTATATTAAGTGTACAAATTAAACAATTTGCAAGGCCCTTATTCTGCCATCGGTACCACGCCGATCCGGCACCAGATTGAACAAGCCACGGATTTGAGATTGGCATTTCGTGTTTCACACTTTCATTCGTTATATATAGCTTTAGTTTCCGTGCTAGTCTGGGAGGTAAAAGGCTAACTAGCTGCCGTTCTTCCCGGCATGTCGTAAGAGGCGACTAAGGGACTAGGGGTAAAGGATCTATTAAGCGATAAACTAGCAACCTGTTACCAATGTTCTATATGAAATCACAACGCCAATATTTATACCTGTCACCAATGTTCTATATAATATCACAACGCCAATATTTATACTATAAAATGACCTAGGATACATTATATCAGAGGTTCTGTCCACCCCGAAAGGGATTGAAGGACGTGTATGTATATGTATGTAGTTTTAGTTAACGTTGTATGGAATCTAAATTGGTAAGCAAGGTTTGTGCATTGTTAAGGTGATGGAAATTACGTATTATTACATACATAATCATCAGCCTATATGAATCCACTGTTGGACATAGGCCTCCCCCATACATACATATATTCATTCTACGTCCCTTAGGGGATAGGCAGAGACTATCAAACCCCACCTGGAATTGGTGTTAAATCTCTCTTGCTTCACTCACACCTATTAACCTTCTCATACATGCTCTTCTGTTCTTCATACTACGTACAACCGCCTTGAGAAGAATGTATTATTATTATTGACATTATTGCACCCGTTTTCTTATAGAAGGGTAGGCAGAGATTTATCTCGATCCTGTTAAACAACTAACTTAATTGATAGACATAAACCTCCTTATACACACTCGGCGTTTAAAGGCACTTCTAACGTCACCCGTTTAAATAGTATATACTGTATAGTGACATACTGGGAAGAACGGCAACTAGTTAGCATTCTTTTTACGTCCCAGCTAGCACGGGATATATAATATTTGGACATTATTACACCAATTGAACTAGCCCCTTGGTAAGTACATTTAAGACTTATGTTAAGGGTACTAGTCAACGTATATTTCAGAAATATATACTGTTTATACATAGATAAATACATATATAGCATATATAATCAACGAACAGACTGGAAAGCAGTAGAAAAGTGTAATCCTTAAGTGCCTTCACCGGGAATCAAACCCGGTACCTCACGTTTAGCGTTCAGGCTGTTAACCGATCGCGCCACGGAGATCGTCATAATACAAGTACACAAAAACTTAAACGTGGGTGAAATGGAAGGGTGCTTACGTAGGGGCCGGCCCAATAGGATATAAAACAGTCAGATAGACGCCATATTGAAGCAGTGACGTTCGAAGTACCTATAACCGCCGAGTGTGTATAAGGTTTATGAGTGTCAACGAAGCGAAAGCGTTTTGTCAGGATCGGGACAGATAGAGCTCCGTGATCTCTGCCTACCCCTCTACAGGGAATCAAGCGTGATGTGTATGTGAACATATCATTACAAAAGTAATTTATCGGGACACTGATTACTTCATACATACAATGAGGTAGAATACAATAAAAATTTACGGCTCATCGAACACTATAAAACCACAACCTTGAACTCTGTATATACTCAGGAGTATGAGTATTTACCAGTATGTATATTTAAACACATCACGCCCGCTTCCCTACTGAGGGGTAGGCAGAGATCACGGAGCCGCATTTATCACGATACTTACAAACCACTTCTGCTAATGTATGTATAAGTTAAATAAGTCTGAAATCTAAACAAAAATCAACGTGCGGGGTAGTCAGAGCTTCAGGTGTCCATCTCCGCCATTGAGAAGGTATTAATTTTATGGCCATCTCGATCCCCCGTGTTGACCAGATAGTCAATACTCAATGTAACAGGTGGTAAGCCGTGTCGTCATTTACAAGCATTAATTAGCACATGTGTTCTATTATATACATGTACATTATATAAATGTGTTCTACAACATAAACCTGACTATTTATTGGATAGTCAGTACCTAATATGATGGTATGGTGGTAAATAGTCACTATTTACAAACTCGACTATTAACTGTCACTTCCGTGGAACGATCGGTTAGCCGCCTGAACGTGAGGTCCCGGGTTCGATTCCCGGTGGAGGCCGAGTTAAAAATTACGTTTTTCTTCTACTTTCCAGTCCGATCGTTGATTATATATGCTATATATGTATATATCTATGTATAATAAACAAACGCGTTCACGACCAAAACTAACCCTTGCGGGGTAGTTTAGGTTCAGGTGACCATCTCCGCAATAATTGCGAAGGTAGTAATTCTATGGACACCTCGAACCCACGTGTTAACCAGATAGTCAGTACTTAATGTGACAGGTGGTCAGCCATGTCGCCATTTACAAGCACTAACTATTACCTGTTCGACGAACAGGTAGGTTTCCTCACGATGTTTTCCCTCACCGTATAATTCGATTCATTTCGTAAATGTATAATATGTATATATTTCTTAAATATACGTTGACTAGTACCCTTAACACAAGTCTTAAATGTACTTACCAAGGGGCTAGTTCAATTGGTGTAATAATGTACTTATATGTTATTATTATATATTATTACCTATTCAGGGGAATAGTAAGGTTTCCTCACGACGTTTCCTCACTGTACTTTAGGCTCATATATGAACCGAAGCGATTTTATACCGTGAGTGTTTGATCAATACGTAATCCGTTCAAAACATGCGATACTTCAAGCCAAACACGTAACAATGGAAAAGAATTCATCTGAACTTCTACGTACGTTTTGCTAATAATAAATATAGCTGCCGTTCTTCTCGGCATGTTTTAGGAACTAGGTATAAATGGAACCTTGTGGGCGATAGGCTAGCAACCTATCAACATTTGTTCTTCTATATAACATAAAAATCAAATGTGTTTATTCAATATAAGTACAGTAGATTACTTCAAAGTCAAAACATTTGTCTGACACTGGTTGTCACTTAAAATTAAAATTCTACCGTTGGTTCGGAAGCCCTGGCTCGAAGATAAACCAACAAGAAACTAACTCTTAAAGAATTTTTGCACAGTAGCAGTTACAAAACCAAATTAAAACAGAAGCATAAATGCACACATGTCAGTCAACACATGGGTTCGAGGTAGCCATAGAATTACTACCTTCGCAATTGCGGAGATGGACACCTGAACCTCTGACTTTCCCGCAAGGGGACGTGAACGCATTTGTCTATTTTGATCTGTCATCATACCATACCATAAGGGATTACAGGAACTCTATATAACTTAATATATATTACTACATAGTATAAAATAAAACAAAGTCGCTTTCTCTGTCCCTATGTCCCTTTGTATGCTTAAATCTTTGAAACTACGCTACGGATTTTGATGCGGTTTTTTTAATAGATAGTGATTCAAGAGGAAGGTTTATATGTATAATAACATCCATTAAAAAGTGGAGTATATATTTTATACCCGTGTGACGCCGGAGCGGGTATAATATACAGGGTGGCGCATTCAAAACGGTCAGTATGGGAAAGTCTGAAACTATAAGAGATACGAAGATTTGTTCTTAGGAACCATGTCACCGATTTTGATAAAAATAAAAACTGCATTCATACTTTATTTGAAAAATCAACTGTATCCAGTACGGGAATCGAATCCGGTTGCTTTGAAAAAATAAACTGGCCCTTTGCACTTTTTCTTTTTAAATATCTATTGTGTAGGTCTTAAGCTGTAAATGTCTCTATGAAACATGGTGTCGAAAATGAATAAAATGCATTGTTTTGGCATACTTTAGTTTATCGTAGTACGTTTTCTAAGTGACCACCGTTGTTTTCAATACAATATTCAACACGTTTAGGTATCGATCTTATTATTGAATTTTGTATTTTCAAGTGGGGAATTTGCTTTACAATTGACTTTATTGCTACTTTTAGGTCTTCAATGGTGTCATAGCTTGTTTTGTAAATTCATCCTTAACGTAATCCCACAAGAGATTTTCTAATATGGTTAACACGTCACTTTAAGTGGACTTTCAATAGATTGATTACTGTAGATAACAAAACCTCCTTAAAGGATTAATGCAATGCTAATGCCACATGATATGGTGTATGTAACAAGTAGAGAGGTTCAAAACTACAATCAGCCATAGAGACAATTTTACATGTCTGAACTTGTTGAATTTTGTAACGGTGTATGTAAACTACCATGATAAACTAAAGTATGCCAAAACAATGCATTTTATTCATTTTCGACACCATGTTTCATAGAGACATTTACAGCTGAAGACCTATAGAATCGATATTTAAAAAGAAAAAGTGAAAAGGGCCAGTTTATTTTTTCAAAGCAACCGAGTTCGATTCCCGTACTGGATACAGTTGTTTTTTCAAAGAAAGTATGAATGCAGTTTTTATTTTTATCAAAATCGGTGACATGGTTCCTAAGAACAAATCTTCGTATCTCTTATAGTTTCAGACTTTCCCATACTGACCGTTTTGAATGCGCCACCCTGTATGTATATATATATATATATATATATATATATATATATATATATTATATATTTAAGTATTAAGACCCTTACCTCGCTGCCGTCCTGCTGGGCATTGCACTTGCTGATGTTGAGGGTTCCAGAAATGAAGTCATTTTGCACATCCACAACCAGGAACGCACTGATCGGTCGCACTATCTGGATCAACAGACCAACATCTTGTTAATATAACCGCCGATTGTGTATGAGAAGATGTATGAGTGTCAATGAAGCGAAAGTGGTCTATTAGGATCGGGACAAATAGGGATTCGTGATCTCTGCCTAAGTTATATGTTATACTAAATCTCCGAAGTTCAGTCCACCCCAAAAGGGATTGAAGGTTATATGATATAAATATGTAGAAAGAAAGGTAGCTAGTTCTATTATATTCTAGTCCCTTGTAAGAAAGAAGATGTAGTGACTAAGATTGAAAAGAGCATGCTTCAATGGTTTGGACATGTTATGCGGATGAATATTAGCAGATTGACAAAAAGAATATATATGAGAGAAGTGGAAGGGCGGTTACGTAGGGGCCGGCCTAATAAGACATATAACAGTCAGATAGACACTATATTGAAAAAAGGTTACGTTAGGAGTACCTATAAACGCCAACATTGTATGAGAAGGTGTATGAGTGACAATGAAGCGAAAGTGGTCTGTCAGGATCGGGACAGGTGGGGATCCGTGTGATCTCTACCTACCCCTCTACATGGAATCAGGCGTCATGTGTATATGTATGTATATGTTAGTCCAAGTTTCTGACCACCGTGAAAGGGATTAAAGTACTTGAATATATGAATATGTTATAGGCAATGTGTGTATTATAAGTAGTATATATTTCATTTATAAACATAAACCAATTACTGTTGGTAATTACGAGTATTAAATACTGCAATTGAGTATTAAATTAAAAATATAGCTAAACATACAGTAAAGGTTTGATTTGCGTTGGATCTGTATTCTTTTGGTGTATTATTCAGTATATTATTACTATGTATTATTCAGTATATTATACTATTCGATGTTTATTTTATTACTAGCCTTAATTTATGTTTCAATAAGATTCTGACAACCCAAAAGCGGTTAAAGGACGTGAATAGTGTAAGAATGTATAAATGTAATGTATTTTCATGAGCTAGCCTAGGACATAAAAACAATGCTAATTATCTGCCTTTCTTCCCGACACGACGTAAGAGGCGACTAGGAATTAATGTAATTCATTAGGTGATAGGCTAGCAACCTATCACCAATGGTTTGTATAACATCACAGCCCAAATATTCATGCTAAAGTGACCTAGCAGATATTATCATATCTCCAAGGTTCTATCCAGCCCATAAGGTAGGGACTAAGGATATAAATACATACATATGCATGCAAAAATCAAACCACTTATCATGATATGATTCATATATGATAATAATTGTTGGTAACTACTTTTATCTTCATTTAATTACTAAATAAAACACTTCTGCAATGAGGAAAATGTTGAAGCGACCTAACTATTAAAATTACTACTAAGTAGTGCCTGTAGTATTAAATGTCAATGAAATATATGCCAGCGAACCTCTGACTACCCCACAAGGGACAATAATCTTGCATACATACACAACATGCCTGATTCCCTATAGAGGAGTAGGCAAAGATCACAGATCCCCATCTGTACTGTTTCTAACGTCATTTGGCTTCAATGACACTTATAATTCCTCATACACACTCACTGGTTATAGGTGTTAATCTTATACACAATCATTTTAAAATCACACCACCATATCTTAGATAAAAGATATCATTGTAAAACTCAACTTTTATCAGACATTAACAAGTAATAGATCACTTACCACTTTAATCCAATGATTCCAGCAATACGTAAATTCTTCCTTATCAATGTAATTATCGCCGTTTCTGTCAAACACTTGGAATATGTGCCGGATCTTTTCGTCCGGTAGGTGGTAGATATGCCCCTTCTCATTGCGGAATAGAGCCTTGCATATAACCCGGAACTCGTCAAAGTTTATAAGGCCATCACTGGAAAAAGATATAGAATTGAATACTCATACAAAGTTACGCAGGCGCAGTGTGTATGAGGTGTATGGATGTGAGTGAAGCGAAACTTAATTGTCAGTATTTGGATAAATGAGGATCCATAATCTCTACCTACTGCTCTATAGGTAGATAGGCTTGATATATGTATTAAAACTGAGGAACTTTAATTGGTTAACTTTGGAAATATTACATTTTATTATCAATTTCGAAGTCAGTCTAAAAGTACATAATTTGACTAATTATGAATATCACATGTTGCTTTTCCTTCATGACATAGGTGACTAAAAGACTAGGCATCTGTCACCAATATTCTATAATAATGCCATAATAACTCTTGTTTATTTATTAATCTATATTTGGCCTTGTTCGGTAATCTATAGTTTTTCTAATAATTATTAGGGAGATTCTATATCACCAAGGTTCTATACATCTTCAAAGGAATTAGTTGATTGATGTGAATGTATGTGTAAATAAATTTTCAAATGTTTGGTTACTTTCAAATATTATATAGAAAACAGAAATAGGTAAACCCAAACCTAATACATTTACATTTTAAGCAAATAATAGAGATTGGCACAAACTTGATTGTATTCTTAAATTAGTATGAATGAGACTACCGTAACTAATAGTCCATGTCTACGTTTAGTATAAGCATTTAACTCTACTACACACTCATATCCAAATATTAAATTAAATAACTAGAACCATAATCTTACACATGCAGTAGATTTAGATTTTTCTAGATTCATGTGAATATTTATAACTTTGTGTAGGAGTAAAATATAAATATTTTATTAGTCATGCACTTATGAATGAAAATTCTTCAGAAATGTGAAAATAAAACTTTGCCCAGATGTACTTGAATGTTTAATATAATTAAGTTTCACTTGACATTATAAAGGTCAAGGATAATCCTTACATAATGCCACAAATTACTTACCCATCTTTGTCGAAAGTTTCATAGCAGGCATCCATATCTTCCAAACAAGCTTGATCATCGGCAGCACCGTTAGCAGCCTCACACATCGTAGTTGAAGCCGAAATGCGACCACCGTCGTCGCCACGGGGCTTTATAAACTTATCTATTTTCATTGTAACAGGTTAAGTTCTATCGTAAACAAACCATAGCAACCATGAAAAAAGTTTGGAAGTTGCGCCAAAACAAACTTATTTATTAACAAATACTTTTCAAGTTTACTTTATCTTATGAAGTTAAATTGTTTTAATACACAGAAAAATAACTAATAAACAAAACAGTGATTGTTGTACTTCAGACTTCAGCACGACTTGAAAATTTTCACTAAAATAATTCCCGCGGTAAGCGGCAGCATGTGGAACTAAAATGTACATGACAGACAACGTCAAAACAAAACTAAAAACGTCATACAGTTTCGTAATTTATTTTGTTCCAGTTCGCCCGGAATTTAGGTCAACACAGATTACTAGACAAGATTTTCGCATATTGCGTGACCTCCTATAGGTCATTATTGGTCAACCGTTGCTAGTGTTTCTGTTACGCTTCTGAATAAATTTATCTGTAAAAAACTTAATCTATTCAACATTTTGTTTTGCTTGGTAATGTAATATTATGAATGGTTATTATTAAAACAGTAATTACTTGCTTAAAAATATCTGTCGTTTACGAACGTACCATTAAATGAATTAATTATAATACTCCAAATGATTAACTGAAGGCACATTACATTGCATTCGTCTTAATTATTGCATATTTAACATTTTTAACAGTTTTGATTAGCTCAAAAAGTTGAATGTAACACATAAGTTCTAAGTTATAATTAAAATTAGTTGTAAATTATATTACATATGCTTACATATACTGAATACTGATATCCTTTGGAAATGATAGCTAACAATCAAAAAAGAAATATGTAATATTTTGTACCCTTCCACTTTCTCTTCAATTATCTTAAGTAATTCTAATTCATTTTATTGGTCCAAATATGCAGTCTTTTATAAAATTGTACATTTCATTAATAAAGAAAACGCTAAAAATTTTTCAATACTGATATAATATTGATAACTAGGTCACTTTTAAAAACAAATTGTAAGTTAATTTTGTAAATGAATGCAATCTTACTCAAAATACATGTTAAATAATCTGTGTGATCAGCGCTCCACGCAAGTTTAAATAAATATATATTTTGTTTATGTCAATAATGTTTAGAGATCCCGCCACATAAGGTGGCAGTTGGAGGCGTCGCCACAGTCGCGTAATTCAGTGTTACCAGTAAACACGCCAAAACTAGCACTCACTGTGCCATACGGCTCGATACATTATAGGTTTCATTTGTAACGGTCTTTGGTTGCAGAGCTATAAACTCAAATAAAACAAATTAATATATCAAAGTCAAAATATGTTTATTAAACTATTTCAAACATGATTAATAATTAACGGGACTTATCCTTCTTATTATATATTACATATATTATGTGTTCCTTCACTCTGTCCGCAATAGACCATTTAGTGTGTTCGACGTAGGATTTCCCACAGCTGCAATCAATCTTATACACACCCTTATATCTTATATCATGAGTATAAATCGCGAATCTCTTAAAACTATTATTTCAAACATGGCACTGAGCATTGTCTTTACATATTTTTTACCGAGGTTAGATCAGCGGAGACCCTAGCTTGGAGAAGAACTAACAAGAAACTCCGGAAATCAATTTATTATAATCACCCTTAACAAACATAAAAATTACAAAGAGTGGGCAAAAAACACAACGCTGGTAATACTAAATTTACCTTTCATACAAAATAACACGCAATGGCGGAAACGTCAAATTTAGTTCCAAGTTTGGCTACTGCCACCGTATGTGGCGGGTACTCTACTTAGAGATCCCGCCACATAAGGTGGCAGTAGCCAAACTTGGAACTAAATTTGACGTTACCGCCATTGCGTGTTATTTTGTATGAAAGGTAAATTTAGTATTACCAGCGTTGTGTTTTTTGCCCACTTTTTGTAATTTTTATGTTTGTTAAGGGTGATTATAATAAATTGATTTCCGGAGTTTCTTGTTAGTTCTTCTCCAAGCTAGGGTCTCCGCTGATCTAACCTCGGTAAAAAAATATGTAAAGACAATGCTCAGTGCCATGTTTGAAATAATAGTTTTAAGAGATTCGCGATTTATACTCATGATATAAGATATAAGGGTGTGTATAAGATTGATTGCAGCTGTGGGAAATCCTACGTCGAACACACTAAACGGTCTATTGCGGACAGAGTGAAGGAACACATAATATATGTAATATATAATAAGAAGGATAATTCCCGTTAATTATTAATCATGTTTGAAATAGTTTAATAAACATATTTTGACTTTGATATATTAATTTGTTTTATTTGAGTTTATAGCTCTGCAACCAAAGACCGTTACAAATGAAACCTATAATGTATCGAGCCGTATGGCACAGTGAGTGCTAGTTTTGGCGTGTTTACTGGTAACACTGAATTACGCGACTGTGGCGACGCCTCCAACTGCCACCTTATGTGGCGGGATCTCTATCTTTCTCTGTCACGACCATGTTGCATTGCGAAAGGGGAAAAGGGAGATAATAACACCTGAAACTTCCACAACTACCCGGTTTCAGCGTAGTCAAACAAGTGTCAGAATTCGCTTTAGTAGTGTAAAAAAATAAAAAACCTCGTTGCGTTTGTTGTATTTTCTTTCGCTAGAATTTGCCGATTGTGTGAAATACAATCCATTCCATGCTATTCCATAGTACTCATGAGTATATAGACAAACAACTGTTGTGTTGGGGTAATTCAGAAGACCCTTAACCCTCGGCTTACCACCAAAATTGTTGCTTGTTGTTTGTATACTCATAAGCTGGAAGATGTTCGTGGAAAAACTCCACGGTCTACACGCCACAGGCATGAGCTTGCACGACAGATTTACCTTGTTGACGGCCAATGCACCTGACAGAATATTGGAGACCACCCGTCGAAGGGCTCCTTCAAAGGACCGGCACGACTTGGATTTGACAAATCGGTTGCTACTCGAACAGATAGCCAAGCATTTAGAAGAACAAGCCTATTTGGTAACTATCCTCAACTTCTTTACTTAACTTTATGTGCAAATCAACACAGAAACCTATATTGGTCACTGCTGTGGTGAAACAATTGAGTGATTTAGTGGTAGCATCATTGAAATATTGACATACCTATGGGCTATAGCAACCAAGCCTTCTGGTAAACAATGCTACTTATGCATTTACCTTTATTTCAGTTTATTTATTGAACTCTAAATCAGTTTCAATTAAAGATTTATTGCTTCCATTGTTAATAACTCATAATTAACTGCTAATTTGAAATTGTTTACTCATATATCATATGTTTATTGATTGTAATATTGTGTTAAATCTAAAATTAATATCAATAATGTTAATATTTTAGTATAATTTAGTAAGATCTTAGTGAATTGCCCTGAACAACATTTTTTTGTATGCAGCTGTGTGTTTACTCTAGATTAAGCATTGTGAAAGTTAATTTGTATTTATTTTGTGTGCATTTAATGCTTATGTGAATTGTGTATTTATTGCTGCTCTGTTTTAGGTGATTGTAACCTCTTTTTTTAGTGTTTATTTTCAGGTGTTACCCTTTGTATCCACTAAGATGTTAACTCTTTTGTTTACTTACAAATCTTTGTATTATGTCAACATATTGACCTAATTTCTGTCATCTGTGGACTATTTTGACTATTAGTAAGTTCCTTATACTGATAAACTATAATTACTATGCTTTTAAAGTAAGTATATATTGCCAAATGTATCTAGGTCATGTAAAGTGGTTTGTATTGCATCAGTAACAATCAGTGTCTTACTGAAAATCTGTGAAGGAACACAGAGAAAAAGGTATATAGCATTGATTACCAAAAGCCAAGTCCCCAAATTGAATATATGACACATAATTAGAGACAAAATGAAGAAAAATAATATTAGATGTATCTACGACAGATGTGTAGGTATGCCAAATAATTATTTTGCTTTATTGGTTGCTAATATGTTAAAAGTAGCCTTGCCAGGTTGTAGCACAATAATAGGTTCTAGGCGCATTTGGAAATAAAGTTTGTTGATTGATATGTGTCTGAATGCTATTGCATTTAGGGAAAACATTGGGACCCATCCATTCATTAAAAGGTGTAATAGTCAGTGCTAGTGAATGATGAATGACACTATTACCTATAACCATTGATGTTTGTGGGTATGGATGGTGTGTATGTCAGTGTTGTGAAAGTGATTTGTCAGAATCTAGTTAGTATCTAGTATTCAAACTCCAATACCTACGACAGGATTATTTTGTTTATAGTCCATTAACCAAATTGGTTTCACATGACTCTAAATTTGTATTCAAGCATATAATATAGTCTCTTTATCATATGCAACTCATTGTACAGTATGACCGAATTCAAATTGATCCTATACTCTTTTTTGTTTTATAGATACTTGCTATTTACTAAGAGGTTTAGAACTGTCATAATTAAGAGTTGTATTCTTATGCGTAGGTCAGTTGGTTTAGGCCTTGACTTTTGAATTTTTTGAATTGAATCATTGGGTGATGTAACATTACAGGTTCAAAACCATTATTACTCACTAGAAATGATATTCAAAGAAATATATTACTGCCTATACCCTGGACAAGATAATAGTCAAATAGAAAGAAAGAAAAAATAAATCAGTCAGTAGTAAATCAGTCATGTAGCTTACCTACTGTCATATTAAAAGCTCAATGTATGGTTTTGGAATGAATAGGAATGATAGTAGATTGACAAAAGGACTATATATGTGTGAAGTGGAAGGGTGGCTTCGTAGGACCGGCCCAATAAGATATATAATAACAGTCAGATAGACACTATATTGAAAAAGGATGATGTTAGTAGTACCTATAACCGCCTAGTGTGTACGAGGAGGTGTATGAGTATCAATGATGCAAAAGTGATCTGTCAGGATTGGGACAAATGGGGATCCGTGATCTCTGCCTACTCTTCTACAAGGAATCAGGTGAGATGTGTATGTATATGGTTTACATTTGGTTTGAGGTAGTAAAACCTCAGAGTAACCTAAAATGCTTTATTTCATATTATATACTATTTCAATATCCACCTTGCTGCAGCTTAGTATTCATCCACTTCAGGGTTTGTGGTTGCTATAGAATCAATAACTACAAAGTTGTAGTCAATATGTAGCATAGGATAAGATACAAAGGGTATTCCTGTAAGACAGGTGTGTTGTATGAATAATAAAATCACTAGATATGGCTAATGGGTAGGAAAGATATTTGTCATAATTGTACAGTCAGATAGACTCTATATTGAAAAAAGGTGACGTTAGGAGTACCTATTACCGCTTAGAGTGTATGAGAGGATGTATGAATGTCAATGAAGCGAAAGTGGTCTGTCAGGATCGGGACAAACGTGATCTCTGCCTACCCCTCTACAGGGAATCAGGCGTGATGTGTATGTATGTTGTAGGTTGCAATTCAATTGCAATTGTTGCAATTCGGTCTCAACCTATGATCTTTTTTTAACTGTGCAGTAAAATTGAGTTCTTTTTAGTCAATAGTGGTTTGAAAGTCTTGAAAGTTATCAAGGATTATTAATTGTGCTGTTTATGATGTATATAATCTGTCACCAATGTCCATTATGACATCCCAACTCCAATATTCATGCTAAAAAGTGACCTAGGACATTTACTATTTCTGAGATTCTGTCCACCACGGGATTAAAAGACATGAATGTATATATGTAGATGATGTATGTAGCTGTAGTGTATAGTTTGTAAACTTCTTAGGGCCGACACTGATTCACTGACTTGACATCCCTGCAACATTATAGTCCTGTGTATATGTGTGTAAGATAGCTGATATCTCTTTGTCATCATCTGATTGACTGAACCAGTGTGTAACTAGGTAAATAGTTATAATCACAACTGTGTCTCTCTGTCTCTCTGTCTGTCTGTATCCTGTCCCATATGTCTGAAAAATGGTGGCATTACGTAAGAAATGAACCATGCTGAGGCAAAAATGACACTGCCGATTACCTGGATCAGGTTATAGTCAATGCTAGTAAATCAGTCAGCTTACCAGCTGTCAGAGTTGCATTTGCAGAGTATGACCTTCCTCCCCTTACGTTTGTTCTGGGTATCTCTAACAGAAGTATAGAAACAAAAAAGCCTTTACTTGATGCATCAATGTCATTGGTACACATACATAAATACAATGCCTGTTTCCCCCTCATTCCTGAGAAGCAATTTACATGTCAATCAATCAATCAGCCTATGTCAGTCCACTGCTGGATGTAGGCCTCCCCAAGGTTATGCCACAAAACATGATCACTCGTGGCCCTCAGCCAACCACTACCAGCCACCTTTTTCAGGTCATCGGTCCTTCTAGCAGGAGGGCGTCCTACACTACGTTAAAAGACTTATATGTATATTCATACAACTCATGCACACTTAGCAGTTATAGGGACCCTTTTTCAATGTGTTGTCTATCTGACTATCATGTGTCTTATGTTGTCAATCTACCATCACTTATATGCATAACATATCCATGCTCTTTTCAGTCGTAATCACTTCATCTTATTTCAAACTACAACCTCCAGCTAAAAGACTATTTTGTCTAGATGGAGGATGAAGAGTGATTGACTTGATTGATCCATCCTCGTGGTGAATGACCATATTATAGTTCTTTTGGTATTATGAAGAACAGTTTCTCCAGACTCTCACTATCATTACACATCGTGTGTTAGGAATAAGAAAATACATTGCTGGGATATGGTATATACATTTCTATGATCAATCACCACCTGGAACAAACCTAAGCTGACAAATTTCTCTTGGTTCACTCACACCCATTAATCTCTCCATACATGGTCCTCCATTCTTCATGCTACATACACCTGCCTAGAGAAGAATGTCTTAAGTTTTATGCGGCCCAAATCATTAGTTACAGATCTTGTGAACATTTAAGACTTTAAATGTTCACAAGATCTGTGTGTTCCTAGCATTCACTTTTCTTTTAATAGGTCTTTATATTAATAGTAACAGTTAATTATTAATAAATAATTAATAGTAAGGTTAAAGGCTAGATGGTGATCATTAAACCTACACTGTTGTTATGATTATTATAATTAGTCTTACCTATTATTTTAGTAATGGTTGCTATAAAGCTGTATTTCTAAAAAGATTATTTCTGTCTTCAGTCTTTCATTAATTGATTCATGTTCATGTCAGCCATATATCCATTTTATTAATCCATCATCTAAAACATATCTGAAAACAATATTCCCACATCACAACATCCGGTTTTTGAATTAGTAGCTGTATGCTATAGCTGGTGTGTTATTCTTATTTTTGCATAATACAGAATATGCTATATGATACCTTTCAGTGACGTGCTACTAAATTTATAATTTCTCTATAGCTATAAATGTTTCTAAAATACACCTTTGTTAAGTCCTTTCGGTTAAAAATATTTTGCTAGTTAAATATTTGTACTAGCAAGGTTCTTTTATGGCTAATTGTAACAATTTTTTTATAATTTGTCGTTTTCAGTGATACATACTGAATGTTTAATTTCTATACACTGTGTAGTTTTTTGTTTACAATTTTAGGTTTGTTACTTTGTCATATTTCCTAATGTCACTTTAGACTTGTTCGGCGTTTTGCTTAGACCTTTTATCCTATTTAAAATTCGGACTTTTCTTACTACCTTTACCACACTGTCTGTTTCAATATAACTGACATTTTAGACAGATTGTTTCTTACTAAGCTTCTGCCTATTCTATTATGGTCACCATCTTAAGCTTATTGTACCCTATCTTGAAACAACATCATATAAATATTAGTTCAATTACTCTCTTGTTGACTCTTCTGCCATACATGCAACTACCGCATACATATTTTTGTTTATTTTGTTATCTTTGTATTTTTTTATATTGGTAACCTCTAAGGATTGGTTTTTTTATTACCAAAATAAAATATTATTAGTCTTGTTAACTTCTCCTAGTAAGTAAATGAATGTCTTTTTTAAAAGAATGAAAATAATGTGAGTGTGAATGTTGAGGTCCCTAAGTAAATGTATAAGGTTACTGTGATCAGTATTAAATGTATTATAGTCAGTGTCAAATATTTATTTAGCGTTTGTTCCAAACATTATTTAGTTAATACTAGAGAACGTACTTGATAAATAAATCAGAGGTGCTGCTATGTTTGTTTTTGTCTTTATAAAATAAATGCAATCATCTTTCTAAATTATTTGAACAACTATACATTAAAGCTAAGCGAACATTAATTATAATACTCAAATGCACATAAAAAAATACATTCACAACCAAAAGGCATCTTTTCTTAAGCTTGAACATTACTTTGAGCTACATTCTTATGCATAATTAACAAGTTATTGAAACTTTTTTATATTAGTTAACCATTACCTTTGTATTGTTACAGTTAAGTGTACAGAATCGGTTAAGTAGTAGATCTAGGCGGATGCAGCGTTACGACAGCGACGACAGCCTCTCAAACCTGCGCCGGGCCACCAGTTACAGCAGCTTATACCAGTCTAGGGATCGAATGTCCTGGAGGAGATCAAATGGGTACCTCAGGTATGTATTCATACATATACACTCAAGTTTTCTCGAGGGGGATGCAACCTTGGAGATATAATATCTCCTAGGTCACTTTTAGCATGAATATTGGGGTTGTGATTTCATTATGGAACATTGGACAGCCTCATGATTAATAACTAATGGGACTTATCGCGTATGTTTTTATATAATAAAGTTATCTTTATTAACCCGACGTTTCGGCTACGTTGCTGCAGCCATGGTCATGGTCATGAGTATAAATCGCGAATCTCTTAAAACTATAATTGGACAGCCTTTTCAGCCCTAGTATCTTAGTCGCCTCCTACATCATGCCGGGAAGAACGGCAGTTAGTTAATATTCATTTTAAGTCTCAGACTAGCACAGGACAAGGTATCTATTCCACCTAAGATAAAAATATCCATGACCTCTTGTAGGATAGTCAGAGGTTCGCGCATCTTCAATTGCGGAGGTACTAATTCTATGGCCACCTCGAATCCACGTGTTAAATAGATAGTCGGTACTCAATGTGATAGGTGGTATGCTGTGTCGCCATTCAAGGAACTGACTATATCTTGTTCTGAGTAATACCTAGTTTGTTTGCTAAGAGATTAAAAAGCTATAGCATTTCTATATTACTGTTCTGTGTTATTACGACTAGTGTGTAGTGAATTGTTGAACCCAATAACTATTACTGGGTAAAGATTTTTTAAGTATAAAAAGTCATTAAAGACGAGTTATTACTGGAAAGTATTTAAATAAGATGGTGGATTAATATCAAATGTTTGAATCTCATTAAACTATTTTTAAAAAATGTATAAAAATAATAGTAAAGATATCTGTACGTATGATCCAAATCCAAATAAAAATTTCAGTCAGCGTCCCGTTTATAAACGTCTGCACTCTGCAACGGTCTAAGAAAGAATGACGCTCGCATATCAAAAACAATGGCTTGCCAAAACTTCTTTTATTGCTTCCAAAATTTCTAAACAAAACTAAGTAGTAATAATGCAAATTTTACCACGAAAAATAACCACATCAATTCTCTTACTCATACATAAAATATGTTTTAGTTTTATTTATTTACATATTAATATAATTTCTAGTTTAATTATATTATTAGAATTCATGCTAAAATGTGACTAAGGAGATATTATATCTCAGAGGTTCTGACCACATCGACAGGGATTAAATAACGTGAATGTATGTGTATTAGAATTACACTAAAATACTAAAACTGTAATAAATACTAAACAATGCTTTATAATCATGTTATAAAAACATATAACTTAAGTATGCAAATTATTTCCATAATAATTTATTAATGGAACGTTAAAACGATTACCATTACAACTTACTAACTATGGGTAATTATTTTAAACCACACTGAATCCCTTAGTCGCCTCATTCTCGTGTATACATACATACACACACGTCCTCTAATCCCTTTCAGGGTGGACAGAACCTTGGAATTAACAAGGTCACTTTTTAGAATTAATATTGGGGTTGTGATGTCATATTAAACATTAATCACAGATTCAGTCCATCGCTCAATCGATTCCATTTTGTCCATTTCTTTTTATTTACGTTGACATACACTTCATATATATACGTTTACGTCCTTCAATCCCTTTCGGGGTGGACAGAACCTCAGCGATTTAGTATCTCCTAGGTCACTTCTTAGCATGAATATTGGAGCTTTAATGTCTTATGGAACATCGTTATCAGGTGGCCAGACAATCGCGCAATTGGTCTCATTTACCCCTAGTCCCTTAGTCGCCTCCTACGACAAGCCGGAAAGAACGGCAGCTAGTTATTCTGTTGCGTCCCAGACTAGCGCGATCCGTGTATAAATCGTATAAATTTAATTCAGTCAACAATCGGGCCGGCTTTATCGTGACGTGACGTGGCGTGGTGAAAGTATTTTTTTTACGTTTGCGCAATGCTTAAGCGGCATGGAGTGTGCTATTGAAAGCTTGTGTTGACGACCTCTTGTATATGTACAAATAGGTTGCCAAAAGAGATAGGCAGAGATCAAGGGACCTGTTTGGCTTAACTACACCGCCTAAGTCATATTGTTATGAATTTCATGTATGTTTTTAAGGTTTATAGTGTCAGAAATACTGGGTGGTTGTCATGAATATATATGTATGTATGTTTTTAACGTTTATACTGTCAGATATACTGGTTTTTAGATGATTTCTAAAGTTGATCATTCTAAATACTATAAGATCTAAAACACACATACATACATGTATAAACCAAGTATTTTTATCTCTTCAAAGCGTAAAAGAATCTTTTATAAGTAATAAAATAAACTCTTCATTATTATTCATATCTTTTCGACTATCTAGTTTAACTAACGTCGCGTTAATATTAATATTGCTCAACTATATGACATCACAACCCCAATATTCATGCTAAATAGTGACCTAGAAAAATATAACATACATGCACATAACGCCTGATTCCCTGTAGAGGGGTACGCAGAGATCACGGATCCCCATTTGTCCCGATCCTGACAGACCACTTTCGCTTCATTGACACTCATACACACTCGGCGGTTATAGGTACTTCTAACGTCACCCTTTTTCAATATAGCGTCTATCTGACTGTCATATGTCTTATTCTAGTACATATTATCGTATCTCCGAAGATCTGTCCACCTCGAAATGTATTAAATGACATCAATTTATAATATGTTACATGTTGCTTGTCCATCGCTTAATACATTAAATTTTTGACGACCTCTGTGACGCGATCGGGTTCGATTCCCGGAGGAGGCACATTTAGGAACTACGCTTTTCTACTGCTTTCCAGTCTGGTCGTTGATTATATATGCTATATATGTATTTATCTATGCATAATAAGTATATTTTTCTTAAATATACGTTGACTAGTAACCTTAACACAAGTCTTATTGTACTTACCAAGGGACTAATTCAATTAGTGTAATAATGTAATATTATTATTTATTTGTCCTGTAAAGAACGGCAGCTAGTTAGCATTCATATGACGTCCCAAACTAGCATAGTTACATCCCAGTTAAGATTGTAGGGGTCTAAAATGAGGTCACCCATACATTTGGTAACAATTCGTTTCGCGACCTACATTCATTCCTATTCTTTTCCTGTTAGGGTCCCAGAGGTCCAAAGATAGCTAAAGACGTACTTACGATCTAGGGTGTGTAGAGACATAATAACTAAACTATATAAAGGAAACATACACACATAACACGCACGTTTCCCTGAAGAGGGTAAACAGACGTAACGGATCTGAATATGTCCCGATTCTGACAAACCACTGTCGCTTAATTGATGTAAACCTCCTCATACACACTCAGCGGTTATAGATAGTAACCCTTTTTTAATATTAATAATAATAAAGCTAACTAAGTGCCATTCTGCCCGGTATTTCGTAGGCAACAAGAGTCAATGGAATTTTATGGGAAGATAGTTTAGGTATCTGTTATCAAAATGGCCTTACAAAATACATACCTACCTATGCATTTACGGTATACATCCCTTTCGGGTTGATCAGAACATCTGATTTAGTATCTCCTAGGTCACCTTAGCACAAATGCAAATCTGTTGATCGATGGCCTAGCAACCTCTTACTAACGTTCCATATAACACCACAACCCCAATATTCATGCTAAAAAAACCTTGGAGATATTATCGTCTCCAAGGTGCTGTCCATCCCGAAAGGGATTAGAGGACGTGAATATATATGTACTAGTGACCCGCTCCGGCTTCGCACGGGTATAAAATATATAGCCTACTCCACTATTAAATGGATGTTATTTTACATAATATAAACCTTCCTCTTGAATCACTCTATCTATTAAAAAAACCGCATCAAAATCCGTTACGTAGTTTTAAAGATTTAAGCATACAAAGGGACATAGGGACAAAGAAAGCGACTTTGTTTTATACTATGTAGTGATGTATAGTACCTTAGTCGTCTCCTACAACACACCGCGAAGACAGGCAGCTAGTTAGTGTAATTTAAGTCCCAAGCTATCACGGGGCGGCGTTAATAAACCAAATTTCGAGATTCGTGATTCGAAACCTAATCCGGTAACGAAAATAGACGTGGAAGGATCGTGTGTACTTACTACACCTGTGCTGCCATTTTTATTAATAGCAGATCAGCTTCCGTCAAAATTGGTTGAACTGAATTGGTGGGTTGAAAGATATATACCTCCTGCTTTTAGTCAATTTTATATAGAACGTGCTAATTATGAGCTTTTAAAGGAATTGTGCTAAGGAGTCTATGTAATAATTATTGGGACGCGTAAACCAATTGAAGTAGCCCGTTGGTAAGTTCATTTGAGACTTGTGTTAAGGGCACTAGACATTTAAAATAAATATTTGTTTATTATACATAGATAAATACATATATAGCTATAGAACCCGTGCTAGTCTGCGACGTAAAAAGAAAGCTAACTAGCTGCCATTCTTCCCGGTATGTTATAGGAGGCGACTAAGGGACTAGGGGTAAATTAAATCATTTAGGCAATGGAGTAGAGCTCTGTTACTAATGTTCTATACCATAAGTATGCATTAATAATGGTCTTAATGACATTATGGATCATTAGTGGCAATTTCAATTAAATTTTTAATTTTGCGACCTCCGTGGCGTGTACAGTTACACGCTGAACGCTTATCGAGAGGTCCTGGGTTGTTTCCTTGTGCTTGCCAGTCTGGTTGTTGATTATATATACTATATATGTATTTACCTATATATATAATACGTATATATTTCTTAAATATACGTTGACTACCCTTACCACAAGTCTTAATTGATTTTAACAAGGTGCTAGTTCAATTGGTGTAACACAGTCCTTAATATAATTATTAATTTCCAATTCATATATTCCATGGCCATTAGAAAGAACGGCAGCTAGTTCTCAATCTACATAGGTCCCATCTAACACGGCTGATATAAACCTATCAAGTTAATTAAATTACGTTTGATATCGTGACTCCTAATTTATGATCAATTAGGTGAGGTCGATAGCTGTGATATTGTGTCGAACCTCATCGTTGTTCCCAAGGGACTGTAAAGTGATAGGCTAGCAACCTGTCACTGAAATTTACATATTGTGGTAAAGGATGGACGAGATATTATTGTTTCATACATTATGTAAAGTTTGGACAGGAATAAGACTTCAAACAGGAATAAAATATGTATGTTTAAATATATATGGTCGGCAATGTTAATAGGATACAACCCATATACCTTTTTATGTATAATTATAGACTATTATATAAGGCATGATTATTATGTAGGGTATTAAAAATGGAATTTAATATTCAATATTCAGTGTCTAAGTATTTCTAATTGCTGTAAAACTTTGATTCGTTCCCAACAGACTAAAAAACATACTATTATCTTTGAAATTTATTGTTCTTCGGGTATTATAATTTTTGTATATACATATTTAAAAAAAACAAATAGTTATACAATTAAAATTCTATTGGGCGATGGGCTAGCAATGTCACCAATGTTCCATTATCACATCGCAAGTCATAATATCAGACATCGTAATAGGATCTAGTAGATATCTAGATATCTGCGAGGTTCTGTACACTCCGAAAAGTATTAGTAGTAGTAAGTAACATACATACATTCACAACACGCCTGATTCCCTGTAGAGGGGTAGGCAGAGATCACGGAACCCCATTTGTCCCGATCCTGATAAACCACTTTCGCATCATTGACACTCATACACACTCGGCCGTTATAGGTACGTAACAACAAGAAATAACAATGTTTAAACAAACTTTTTTCTCTGCTATAATCTTGCCTAACTAACACCCAGCATCTTATACACTTCTGGACACATCTATTGGCCCACCTAGCATTTTCAGTTTCGTTTGGTCCTAGCTAAAATTTTTTATTAGGTCGAGTTAAAAGTTTTTATGTAGTTTTAACCTGGCATATTCACAATGTCATTCAATAGTCTTTTTTTGAATTTCGAACACAGAATTTAAAGAAACAAAAGACAATTTGGAGCCTGTTTGTTGATATCAAACTATCGAAATATAAACTCTAAGGTGGGCCAATAGATGTGTCTGGAAGTGTAGTTTTGTGTATGCAGAGTTTAACGTGTGTGTTGTATATTGCAGCGACATGTCGCAGCGGTCGGGCAGAAGGCCGAATCCCTGGAGGAATTTCCGGAAACGTCGGGGGAACTTCCGGCAGCCATTTCCAGGGAGATACAGGTGAGATTCTATTGCGAAATACATACATACATATTTATTTATTAGTCAATTTTTCACAATATCTTTACAGGGCAGAACCCTAATGCGACAAAGGAAATCGTTAGTTGAAGAAATTGCATTTGTAAATCTAAATAAACATTTGGTAGCTAAAATGCATTTACATTAATAAATAAACAGGTCAAATTAATAGGAAAAAACATGTCAATGATGACATATATTTAGACGACCTCCGTGGCGCGATCGGTTAGACACCTGAACGGTAATTCGTGAGGTCCCAGTTTCGATTCCCGGTGGCGGCAGAGTTAAGAACTACGCTTTTCTACTGCTGCGTCTGGTCGTTGATTATGTATTATGTATGTATTTATCTATATATAATATGTATACATTTCTTAAATATACGTTGACTAGTACCCTTAACACAAGTCTTAAATGTATTTACCAAGGGGCTAGTTCAATTGGTGTAATAATGTCCAAATATTATTTTATTATTATTATTCACGCCTCTACATCCCCAAGTGGATCGGCAGAGACTATCTATCGCCACCTGGAGCGATCCTAATATATCTCTTGCTTCACTCACACCCATTAATCTTCTCATACATGCTCTTCTGTTCTTCACACTACGTACACCCGCTTTGAGAAGAATGTCTCCAATTTGATCTGTACAAGTTCTACGTATATACGCACTATCCTAATATTAATGCTACGTATATTACGACATTTTTGTTTAATACATTCACGGATGCACAACCCTTTCGGAGTAGCTTGAGTGTCCACCATCAACTAAGTTCTGGGAATTTTATTTCGCATTATACATTGCTAAGAATACAACGGTGAGGGAAAACATCGTGAGGAAATCTACCTGTTACCCGAACAGGTAATAGTTAGTGCTTGTAAATGGCGACATGGCTTACCACCTGTCACAATGAGTACTGACTATCTGGTCAACACGTGGGTTTGAGGTGACCATAGAATTACTACCTCCGTAATTGTGGAGACGAAAACAACCTGAGCCTAAGGGTTAATGGTCGAAAAGGCATTTGTTTTTGTTTGATATTGCTGAGAGGATTAGATAGAGATATCAGATACTCATTTTAAGTCTCGTAATATTCTTCTATACATACATAAACATGCATCTCAATCCTTTAGTGGTAGTCAAAGGTTGAGTGTCTCGCATTAACGTATTTCTTGTTAGGGTATCGTCCTAGTCTGAGACGTAAAATGAATGCTAGCTAGCTGCCGTTCTTCCCGACATGTCGTAAGAGGTGACTAAGAGACTTGGGGTTAATATATTGGGCGATAGTCTAGCAACCTGACACAGATCTTCGATGTGACATCACAACACCAATATTGATGCTAAAGAGTAACCTAGTAGATATCATGTATCCGTTCTGCCTGAAAGGGATTAAATTGGTACATCCCACAGCCGGGATTCCCACCTAGGACCTTTCTCATAAGAAGTCAGAGGTTATACCCATTGGGCTACAGCCGCTACTATGTTGCTAATGTAACTATATCTCAGTGCCAAGCTAGTAAGGGACTAATATTATGCAACCATGAGGCCTATTGTAGCATTAGCAACGGGCAGTGACTGCACAGTGTTGTATTGTCAGCATTTCCGTTTCACTCCATTGAGTACGCTCTCACTTTTCATTTTTCGCCTACCGCGTGGTACTGGGTGACACAGTGTTCAATTATAGATTATTATAATAATAAAAGCATTTATTAACAGTCGCAAAAACGTCTATAGTTACATACATGCATTCATTTATGCCTTTTTTACTCTCTGGGTTGAGGCTACCAATCGCTTAAGCGTTATAATAATTCTAGCTTCACTCACACACATTAACCTTCTCATACATGCTCTTCTGTTCTTCACTACGTACAACCGCCTTGAGATGAATGTAACTATATTAGGAATATATAATGTATATTATATTATTGATGTATATTATACCATTATTATTAATAGAATATAGACAAGGGCATTGATTTTCATTGTCATGATTTGGAATAGGTATTAGGTTGCTATGCTATTACAATATACTTTTTCTAGTCTAAGTTCCTTACTAGTCTTCTACGATTAACCTAAGGAAGATTAATTAATGAAGAACGGCAGCTAGTTAGCATTTTATTTACGTCCCAGCTAATCCGGGATATCTTTCTATAATAAATTCTTATAATTAGTTGGAACTAATATGAATGACAAGTTTTTTTGTCTATTGCATTAGGATGAATACATACATAAAAATTCACGTATTGAAATCCCTTAATCTTCGTTACCTATGCCCAAAGAACAGAGTATTGTTCGTCCCTGCATACTGTTACTAACCGAACATGCATTGTAAGAAATGTAATAATAGGGTTAACAAAACTCTGATACATTGTATGTTGAATGCCAACCCTAATTTAGGGTACATATGCAACTGTATATTAAACAGGGTAAACATATGTTTAAGTATCTAAGTCCTGCCAGGATATGTAGAGATTATATTGAACGATCCTGACAAATCTCTTCGCCTGATACACGATTTTTCCCTTTGGTTTTTAAGATAAGAATATATCTACCTAGTTTACGTGCATTTAAATATATAATGCCGTTTTGTATCAGAGTGGAGTGGACAGAGCCTCGGGGGTATAAATACTATGCAAATAAATTTATGTGAAGCTATGGTAGACTCGATCGAAGTAAGAGTATAAACTGTATGACTAAACAGAATAAATATTGACAAAATGTATCCGTTAAATTCAATCTTATCGAGTGTTTCTTTAAATTCAGATCGCTTTGGCACTAACTACAGATAGTTTGTTGTGTTTATATAGCTTTATCTATGACTTGGGTAGCGTCTATTCTGCCAATATCCAGTACCTACCTATTAGACAAACGAAGCCTGGTTTATATCTACTTGTATTTATATAATATAAAATTTATAACTTTGCTTTAATCTTACTTTAATCATATTTTTTTATTACTTTTTTACCTGCTTTTGACATGAATACTTGAATGAATGAATTAATACGAATTATGTTTTTTATTTTTATTATAATACGTTTATTGTTATGTTTTTATTATTTTGGATAATTGTTAGTGATTATTATAATTTTCGGCTTATAGTTGTAAATATTATATTATTTGATATTGTATTGCAGTAACCTGTTAGGATTTCAAAAGCAATGTATGAAATAAATAAAAAAAAAAAATAAAAACTTTTCCCTATACGTTTCCAGGAATCACATGTCTCGCCGCAACAGATTCTACAACCAGCATTACTACAACAACAACAATAACTACAGACGCTACGGCGGCAGAGGGCGGGGCCGAGCCGGAGCATACCGGAGGCGTAAGTACTTGCTAAGTGTCTGTAGCAACGCGCTCTCAATATTGCCATACGAACGTAACTTGACGACCTCCGTGGCGCGATCGGTTAGATGCCTGAACGCTAATCGTGAGGTCCCGGGTTCGATTCCCGGTGGAGGCAGAGTTAAGAACTACGCTTTTCATCTGCTTTCCAGTCTGGTCGTTGATTATATATGCTATTTATGTATTTGTCTATATATAATATGTATATATTTCTTAAATTTACGTTGACTAGTACCCTTAACACAAGTCTTAAAATGTACTTACCAAGGGGCTAGTTCAATTGGTGTAATGATGTCCAATTATTATTATTATAACTACTTCAGGCTTGAATTATCACATTTTACAACATAGTAACATTTGTTTCAGGACCGTTGGTTTCTTGGGCAGTACACACACATTACGCCCATTTCTCTGTCTAAGAGTAGGCAGAGATCATGGCTTCCCATCCATCCCGATCCACTTTCGTTTCATTGATACTTATGGGTACGTACTACCCTTATGGGGGTAGTCAGGGGCTTGAGTGACCACCCGTATGTAAGGTCTTTGGGCATCCAAAACCTAAAAGCTAGTTTAGGACGTCAAAAGAAGGGTTACTAGCTGTCTTTTTCCTAGTGGCGACTAAAGGAATAAAAGTCGATAACATCTATTGAGCGAAGGACTAGCTACCTTGGTCCATATGCCATCACACCCTCAATATTATTAATGCTGAAAGTGACCAAGGAGATCTTATCTCCAAGGTTCTGTCTAGCCCGAAAAAGATTAAAGGGTGTGTATGTGTACATACATATAATATGTCTGAACGTATAAATATAAACGTACGTAATAAACGTATAAATGTAGGATTGGTGACAAGTTACTTGTGCCTTGTTCTTTTATTTAAACCTTTTTATTTCCTGGTTACGACACGCGAGTAACAATTACAGTTACTTATGGTAACGCCTTAAACTAGCTACTACTGATTGGTTTAACGACCTCAGTGGCGTGAACGGTTAACCGGATTCCCCGCTAATCCTTCGATTCCCGGTGTAGTCAGAGTCAAGAACTACGCCTTTCTTCTGTTTTTAGCCTGGCTACTGATTATATATGCTATATGTATGTATCTATATATAGCACGTATATATTTAAATATTCGTTGACTAATCCCCTTTACTCAAGTCTTAATTGAACTTAGCTTACGGCTAGTTTCATTGGTGTATTAGTATTCCAAACATTATTATTTAGTAGGAGCACTTATCATTCAAAGATTAATTCAATTAAACCTTCATTTGTTAGATGCTTAGAAGAATAAAGAGGCTATATTGAGTACTACATACATATACCCATATATTCATGCTTCTACGTCCCCTAAGGATAGGCAGCGACTATCGATCGCCACTTGGAACGGGTGACAAATCTCTCTTGCTTCACTCCCACCCATTAACCTTCTCATAAATGCTCTTCTTTTCCTCGCACTACGTATTGAGTACCCAGTACTAGCATTACGTTACGTAGTTGACTTGTAGCACCCGTTTAGCCACCTGAACGCTAGTCGTAAGGTTTCGGGTTTAATTCCCGGTGGAGGCAGTGTTAAGAACTACGCTTTTCTTCTGCATACCAGTCTGATCGTTGATTACATATGTTATATATGTATTTATGTATATATGTATATAATAAGTATACATTGACTAGCAACTTTAACACAAGTCTTAAACGTACTTACCAAGGAATACTTCAATTGTTGTAATAATGTCCGAATATCGGGTGCTGCCGGAGGACCAGTGACTCAGCCTAGCTGCATCGTATACTGAGGCAGCACCTTTTCACTGCATCAAGGTTACCATTTTATTGTTGTAATGTTTGTATTGCGTGCAAATGTAAATATGCAGGGAATATTTTCTTTCTTTCTTTCAAAATTATGATTATTATTTCCTGCCGCAGCGAACCAGAAGAAGCCGGTGCCAACGAAAGAGGAGCTCGACCACCAGCTGGACGAGTACATGGCGGGCACCAAGTGCCTGCTGGACAAGGATCTCGAGAGCTACATGAAGAGCTCCATGGACACCCAGTGAGTGCCAGTAGATAAGACGGTGACAGTGTGGGTCTTGTGATGACGAAGTGATCTTGACAGTGTAAGTGTTAGGATAAGTGGAAATGTTTATTTAAAGTTAATGTGTTTTTCGCGGTCATGTTAGCTGGTGACTTGGTAAAGGATTCGGTTAGGTTTTTTTTGTAAATTTTTCGTTTTTTTTTTGTAAGGAAAATCTTTTTTTTTGTACTTTTTAGATTGACATGTTTAATTGAGATTACAGCAACTTTGGAATACAGTTTGATGATTGAAGTCAAAAGAAATAAAATGTGACACGAATTCTATTCTGCTATTCGCAACCGTGAGATTTAATTGAAATATAGAGAGAGGATACTGAAACAGAATTTTTGTATTTTATTTTTTTTCGATCAACAAATCATTTTACTGTGATATATGCTATCGAATATAGAGTTGTAAAGACTTAACCCTTATTAGAAAAGAGTTTTAATAGCTATGTAGACGGCATTCTGTCTATATAGCATTACAAAGATATTTTGACATTTAGCCGAAATCTCGAGTCTATCTCACACACTCATTGTCAAGTAGACATTTGAATGACGTGTGAGGCTGTCACCTAAATGTCAAAATATCTACGTGGTGTATGTTTGTGTGCTGTTTGGTAGTGTGTAGAGTAATCGACGGTGTTCATTCCGAATAAAGGCACTGTCTCCCCTGTACAGAAATACACACTGATTTAAATAAATATATACTTGTACATATGTGGGTTATCATTGAAAGTTGATGAGCATTAAAAAATAAACGTTGAAATATAAGTACAAGTTACTCTGAACTATTTAAATTCAAACGCCCTTTAATAGTTTTGCTTGTTTTATTTGATTATAATAATACAATAATGTAAAATCGACTACATATATGTCGGAACATAAAAACTAGTGGGATTAAAAAAACTAAGAAAAATGTTAAAAAACTACAAAATAATAGTCTCAAACCCATACTAACCTTAGCTTCGATTTGACCATACTTTTAATGCACATTTCAGTATTTTTGCATTGCATTTAAATGTTTTCCTTAATATGTAGATTAGTAGTTGTTTGGGTTTTACTTAGTGTTTGAAATACCTAACAAATATAACACGTGTGTCTTAATTGGACTTTCAATCTTGGCGAGAATCTAAATTTATTGAAATTATTAATATCTAATTTTATATGATCTCGAAGATAATAAATAACTAACAAAAATCTATGCATATTTCATCTAAGTATGTAATTAATTTCATTAGAGTGTGAAATGAAACTAGTAACTCATACGTGTTTATTAGTGTCAAACACACAAGGTAAGTGACTTATTTAGCACTTACATGGCTTAAAAATCACTATGGAACTGGTAAATTCATTGAAGTATCTTGAACCACCGAAATTAAATTTAAAAACCGATATTTTTATATTGATTGACTAACACACTTGGGTTTAATGTTAGATGGTCATCTACCCCGAAAGTATGTCAAAATACCGTGTATTTGTATATAACTAGAATAAAAAATAATTATATATTTGATTTATTAATAATGTACGTTAATAGACTAACAAAAATTATATTTTAAGATACTTGACAAATAATATAGTTTATTGTTTTCGAAGTAAAATTGAATTGATTTTGCCTTAATGAAAAATACGAGGCGAAAAATTGTGTTTTGTTATTATTGGTGGTTTGAAATTATCTAAAAGATTGTTCTTAAAAAAATATGTATGTATGTATTATTTTTTATAAAAAATATTAGTTTCTCGTCAAGATTGAAACCTACTTAATTCGGAAAAAAGATCGAATCTCCTCAAACTAGATTTTCAAATTGACTAGTTGAGGTCCCCCTATTTTCAAAAAACTTCAACCTAGTTATTTTGAAATTGTTAGTTTCAAAATTCACAGTTTTATGCGTAATCAGTGTTAGTATTTCTAAGCAAAAATGTAAATAAAAATGGACGATATAATAAAACTACAGATATAAACTATCTGGTAGCAAAACGTGCAATGAGAGGTATTCGAAAAGTTCGAATGAAGGATGTTATATGTAAATCATTGTTAGATGGAGTACTAGGAATGTTACAACCAGAAATAGGTAAAATATGTCTTACTGCGAACTAGGCTTAATAAAAAAAATTAACGGGTTTATTTCATAAATAAATAAAAATGTCTACGTGCTCAAAAGTAGTTAAAAAATTTAGATAGCGGGTAAATTTTGTTAAATGATTGATCTCTAAAATAACATAATACATTGCATGTATATAACCGCGAATGTAAAAAATTATCGCACAAAGTTAACTGTCATTTAAAATGACAATGCTTCAAAAGCAAGAAAATAAAACATATTTTGAAAATGCAAAGGAAAAATAGATGGCTCTCATTGACAGTAAAAAAATGTCAAATATAAATAGTAGAACGAGTAATATTAGATACATTATTTGAAAATTTGGCAAAATATAAAAAAGTGATTGAAGTGGTTTTCTCCACCCCGAAATAGTCGAAAATGTATATATTTGAAAGAAAAAAAAAATACATTTATATCGTTATTATAATCAGTTTATACTTAAAAAATGTATCACAACTGTACGTTTGAGGATATGAAAAAATCCAAACCAAAATGAGAAGTCTAGTTCGCAGTAGTGACCAAAAGTTTTATTCTGGTAGCAAACGTTATGTCATACAATAAAATAATGATAAATGAAAACTGTAATGTGACTTACAGTTAATATCTCAATTTTTAAAACATAAAATGGTGGTTTTTAAAGAAGTATGCTTCGTAAATATACTTCATTAGTATTTTTTCATTAGAAGGCAAAAAAAAAAATAATCCGAAAAAATGTTGTACCTTCTCAAGTTAACCCAAGAAAAACTACTTTAAATTCCACCATTTTCTTGTTGAAAGTCCCAATAACTACATTTAAGTATTGTTTCACCAATCTCAAATCTGAGAACCATTTCACATTTGAGTATTTTGGAACACAGTCTTTGCGATGGTATGTTTTGTGTAAAAGGGGTTACTTTAGTTAGGTATCTTGCTTTTTAATTTAAATGTTTTCGAAGGAAATGAGACCCACACATAACCACATAAATTAAGTTAATGTAAGTGACAATCAAGTGATATTGACACTAGGTTAAGTTGTTTTCTAGATTACTATGTTGTGTTATTTAAGTTTTTCCGGATGAGAATACTTTGTGTACGAAAGGAATGAAACCACTTGTGATTTATTTCTATCTTTAAACTGTATACGACTGATTGGGAATCGATGTTTTCTGATTGTATATTTGTTAATATAAGTATTTAGTTATAAGAATATATAGTGAATAATATTATTTACAAAATTAATGTCTAACTCCGTTTGTTTACATTAATTGGCCACGTTTGTTTACAAAGAAACCTTTGTAAAATTTGTCTATTTCTAGGTCAGACTATTACGATTCTACCAAAATCACAAGTGGTTTCCTTTCATACAGTGTGCGTACATAGATATATAAATTATTCGACGCAAGAAGGCAAAAATAAATTCAACAGATTTATATCTTTTTCGAACATAAAATATAAGCAAACATTTTTTGTGTATAAAATGTGTAAAAGCTTTTTCCTTTATTCCATAGATGTCACTGTTTCCAATGTGAATATTACCATAGTTTCGTTCGATTAATTAGTGTCTTTTTCTTGTACATTTATCGGGCCCAATCCACTTAAGTGTTTTAGCAAAACTGTCATTCAATCGTACTTTAGTAATGATAATTCAGCAGAGTAGCAAAAGTGTTAAACTTAACTAATTATAGCAAAAAAGTGTAAAATTTCGTCATTTCAATTGCGAACTTGACACTGTTACTAAAGTACGATTTTGCTAAAAGTATTAGTGGACTTGGTGCCAAATGAATGTGACTGCCCATTTAGATAGTAAAAATGTACAGATTCTCGATTGGACAGTTGTAAAAAGGTGTAATGGGTGTTTTATTTGATTGTATAGTTCCTCGATTGTCTCATGGTAATGTATCGTTTGATTGTAGTTTAATTCATATTTGTTTCCCCGGGTACAAGTCTGCTGTATTAGTAGTTCTGTCATTAATATTGTCAAAAAATATAATATAGTGTAACCTATATCTTATATATGAGTGTACAAAAAGTACATTTTACAAGAAAACGGGACTTATCGCGTATATTTCATAAACCATGTATTACTGTTTTCTTGTAAAATAAATAAAAATCACGACAAAAATATTACTACAAACGGCTATGGAAAATATCTCTACCTGCAATTAGACCTAGAATTACCTTTATTACTGTATTAGTAATCATTTTTAACATTTTGGCACACTCTCAGGTCAGGCAATCAACCTAAGTGGCTAGCAAATATATATCGGTGTATGTTTTAATATGTTTCACTAAATATATTAAACATAATGGTCAATCTATACAATGTAGACTTAATTGGATTCCGATTTAGTATGATTGCATGCCTTGAGCGTTTGCTGTAATACTATAACTTCGTACTATATATAAATGTCGATAGAACTACTATTATATAGCAGATTTGTCGCCCAGTAAGCTAATAGCAAAAAGCTGCCCTAAAACCTAAACCTGATCGGTTCTTAGTTATGCTAGGCTTACCAGTACCTATGCTTTTATTTATTGATTAATCCTAAGTTCCGTTCTACCACTATTTAAGTATAGTTTATTTGCCTAGGGCGCTCCGTCGATGCCATACGCCTTGCTTATACATATTAGGAGTAGAAAAGGCGTATCACGTATCGGGGACAGTAGTTAGCTGTTTACATTTATGTTTAATGTGTGGGCGAAGATTCAACAACAGACTGGAAAGATTCGGAAAAGAATATCTAAATTGTATGCGTTTTTTTCGTATATATTTTACTGTATTTTTTGTTTTGTATTTATGAAACAGAGATGGCGTTAGTTGGTTAATAAGATTTGATATTGATTGAAGAATTTACCAGTATTTACTGGGGCTGTGATGTCTGTACTGAATGATTTATTGAGTATGTTGAATGTGCGTGTTTAAATTAACCCTCAACTAAACCCATCCCATTCAATACAGACTATGCCTATGACTATCACCACACGACTATCAATGAGACTATAATTAACACTAACGTGTGAATCCGAGATTTGTACTAACATAAATTATCTGCGTCCCAAATTGATAAGTGAATTAACGAAGAATGTAGAAAAAAACTTCCGATTTATGTCTAAAATGTTAGAAAGAATTATATAAAATTTACTCTGTTTACGAATATAATGTCGAAACGAAAATAAATTCAGCTATTTCCTTTTGTATACGTGTGCACATTTTGATTATTATTTACGTTCACTTTATACATTATTCAAGACTTCGATTAGAACATTCATGTACCGGCTATATAAAACTAACAGTACCTTACTAATAGGTATTATCCTTTATCAGTCAGTGCCCGTCAGTCAATATACATTTTGCTCGAATGACGTCACATAACTTTTTATTTTTTTCCTGTCATAGTTACATACTGCATAGGTTAACCCTCTTGTGAATATTTCGACGAAAGTAAAATATACTGCATAAAAAGTAAATTAATAAAATAAACCGTTCCGTGCTAGCTGGGATGTTAATTGAATATAAGCTTTCTTACAATGTCGTAAGAGATTCTGTTAGGTATTTTTGATCGAAAAACTACCTTTTCTTTCGTCTTTATACCTTACAACAAGCTATTAAGAAAGGTTATTTAATATTATATACGAGTATTCAGACTGACAGGAAGAAAAATTAATGAGGACAGTTTAAATGTGAAATTTGACGTATGTCATGTTGACGTGATTCGAGCAAGATGGCTGTCGACAGATGAGCTCTGATTGGTCAAGGGTTAAAGTAGCAGAACTATAGACAATTGTAAACATGATTTGCCTAATATATTTGTCGTGAAGTGTATTTTTTGTTGGTATTTTTTGTATGTAAGTCTAAGTTTATTTTGTTTAACTCAATTATTGTTGTTAATTATTGGCCCAACAGTTGTGAATTAAATAGTTTAAGATACTGTAAATACAAGAACGTAAATATTTCGAATAAATAAATTACTAGTTTGCACTGCTTTGTTTGATTTATGAAGTTATACTATTCATACCCGTTTTGAGGTTGTCAGAGGTTGAGTGACTACTATAAGCTGTCCACTGCGATGGACTATGGCCACTTGAAATACTATTTAATTTGGTGAATAATCAGGCGCCCACATCCACAAATGCTTATTGCAAAATGTCAGTTAAATATCAGATCAGTAATATTGTGAAGTTGGTAGTGGATTAAAAAAATTAAAAATTTTCGGCATTCAAGATTTTAAGAGTATTTTGACAAATTTGCCGATTTCAATAGTGAAATGTGACACTTGCTAATCCACTACCCACTTCAGAGTATTACTGATCCGATATTGAAATGCGTTGGTGCTAAAACGCAATAGTAGACTTGTCCCCAGATCTCAATCCAGTATGTACGACACTCCGCTTTACCAGATAGTCAGCATCCAACATGATAACGTAAGAGTGAATAATAAGTTGGTAAAGATATATTCCTTGATCGCATATTTTATGCTACCAACTTATTCCGCTGAATAATTAACAGGATTAATCTTTTGTAACTTAAGATGGCTGGGTTTTATGTTCGGAGGATTCACTACTTCGATTAACCATGTTTAAAAAACTGGTACTTGACGAATAGTGTAACGTAAGAAGGAATGTTGTTTGAAAGATGTAGTGACTAGGATTGAAAAGGGCATGCTTTAATCTGTTGGACATGTAATGCGGATAAATATAATAAGAGTTTTAAAAAGTGTCGTGAGTAAGTAATATGTTACAAAGATGAACATCAGAACGAACTATGAAATGAATACTATATTTAAATATTTACCATTTATTATTTTATCTTAAAATACATACATAAAATGTTTGGTTTCTCTTCTTAAACTAGTAAAACGTTAGTATTTTTGAGGTGTATTACACTATACGTGCATAGAAATTAAATAATTACTCTCAAAATTTCACATCTGTACATTGACAATCTGACATTTTATTGACGTATTATATTTTCATAATATATAGCGGAAATATAAGTAGATCTTACACACTAGGAAGTCTAAAAAATAAATAATTATACTTAGTATACGACGAAATATAAAATTACTGAGCAGGAAATATCTAAGAAAGGAAAGTCAAATTCTTAATTAATATTTACACAATAAAATATCGAAAATAAGTTATAAATGCTTCACTGACTACACTTAAAATAACTACGAAGGATATTACTTTTTCTAGTCAAATAATTAAGACAAATTGAAAATAGGTAAATAAAGATATATCAGTAGGTACGATAAAGTAGTATGGAGTTTAACAGTCTTAATAAAATTATAATAAAAAAAGACTCAAATATACATGTATTCTTTCTTCTATGTGCCATTAAGTGTTATTATAACATAGTTTCAAAGTAACTAAGTAACTGGTTATTTAAAACTTGGAAGTCGTTATAATGTTAAGAGTTTTACACAAATAAAAATTCGATATGTAGGTAGTAGATTAACATGTGAAGAATAATTTTCTTGGCATCCAAATATTGCCTATATTTGTTTGTTGTCACTAAGTATCAATAAGAAACTCTTGTGCTTATAGCGGAACCATGATTATAATAATTTATTATAGATAAAGCTCCATAATTATAGATGTGCTATCATCCTTTACTCCAATAACAACTAAACAACCCTTAGTCGGCTTTTGCTACACGCCAGTCCACGTAACACATACATTTTTAAAGGAATAATTAAGTAAAGGTTACAGTAATTAACGTTGCGTCAGTTTGTTTTGTATCATGTATGGTTATTCATTCAAGTCATTAAATCGAATTTAGTTTTAAACATAAAAGGGAAGAACGAAATTTTTATTACCTGTTTCATCAGAAATTAATGGAATCACCCGTTCTATATTACCTTTAGCATTACATACTATTGGAATTCTAATGTTTTTCATATTATGGAATATAATGAAGTTATTTACCCAAAAAATCATAGACTGACATTACGACTGTCATTGTCAAAAGCTTGAGTGACCGCCAAACTCATTAGAACAGCCACATAAAGCTCCTCTTACACACTGACGCAACGCACTATATAAACTTGAGTCCTACAAGTTATTCACAGAGATGATCTGATTGATCCATCCGATGAAGGCGGAGACCTTCACGTAGACCCCTGGCACGTCCTTCCTGCCGCAGCCGAAGCCCCAGGAGACCAGCCCCGCCAGCTCATAGAAGCCGTCGTCCTGGCATACAAGAGGACCGCCACCGTCTCCCTGGAATGAAAAAAAAATTGTTTGTTCAATCGTTAAAGTATGAGTATAATTAAGGTTTTATATCTGTTTTGAAGATTGAGATTTCCAGAAACATTTTCTTCTTTTCAGTTACTTAGATGTACAAGCGGTGTTTGATAATGTATGTATGTAGATATATCCCTAGTTTAGTTTATATATGTATAAATAATATCTAATTGGGGGAACAGGTAGGTTACCTTACGATGTTTTGCGTCACCGTAGTATTCGATGCATTTCGTAAATGTATTTTTATTACGAAAGTGTACATAGAAGTTCATTTCCATTGGTATATGCTCAAGTGGGATTTGAACCCTGTACCCACTGATGCAGAGTCAAGCCCCAAACAACTGAGCTATGTGGAATTATTAGTATTATAGACCTTAGACTCATAAATATTATATTAGTCGTTGAGTTTCCCTCACGTAGGGGATATCGAACTTTACTTTTTTGATAGTAATATAACTATTCGTGACGCTTCTTATACCCCTGTCAAGCACCATTGACACTATTGTTAAGAGCTGTCTTATAGTTACATACGAATGACGCTATAGTCTCATAGGTTAAATACAAGCCTCCCCGCCGGCACTAAATAGCTGCTATTCTTTCCAGCATGTCGTAGGAGTTACCTATGACACTATTGCATATCATTGAATTTATTGGAAAATGGGCTATCAATGTTCAATATGACATCACACACATTTATACTAAAAAGTGAATTAGGAGGTAATCTCTAGTGTTTTATCCAAACCGAATATTTAAGGACTGGTTATGTACATATGTACAGTCAACGCTAAAAGTGTAGTCTCAGTAACTTATTATATGGTATAAGTTTATAAGAACAAAAGAGAATATTTTACATTTTAATTGCGCTACTATGCATTATCATGACCACTACGTTCGCGTGCTTCGAAATGAAAACTATTGTCTTTTTATAAACGTAAACCTTATAAAACGTTACTGGGACTGCGATTTTAGCGTTGTGGTACATGTAACTTGTTTACTACTTGTTCGCCCTACCTGGCAAGCATCGTTGCCTTCTTCCCCGCCAGCGCAGAAGGAGCTGGCTGGCAGGATGAAGATCTTCTCGGTGACAGCGTTCACCTTCCTGATGCACTCCGCATCGCTCACGATGGGGAGCTCCGCCTCTCGGACCCTTAGAGGGATGGGGCCGGCTGGGGGAGATAGATAGCATGGGTTATTATTTGTTAAATTGATACGGTGATAGTAAACAGCAGCTGGTCTATTTTATTTATCATAGTCTGTGACTATCCTATTATGTATTCCCATTCGCATTTGGTTATTATTTTGCAAATGGTCCCAAATTGTGAATGTATGACCAAACGCGAATGGGTCCATATGCTAAAGCCAGAAACACGGTAAAGAAACTTAACTATTCCTCGGAATGTAAATGGCGTCACAGCCTTCCATCTGTCACGTTGGGTACTGAGTATCGTAGGTTCGCTTACCAAATAACTACTTTCGCAATTTATAAAGATGACCACTCGAATCCCCGAATATTTCGCAAGGATTAATAGTCGGGAGTTCGTTTTTATCTTATTTATATGTGAGGTAGTTTGTAAATAATTAATATATTAATTGATCCTTCTAGAGGATGTAAGAATTAGGACTGGTAAAAGGCATCCGATAGCTTAATATGACTTCAAGTCTTATTCCACACCGAGAGAAGATTATTTATGAATAGTTAATTTCATAAATCATCACAAGGAAAATGACAATACTCACTCTCTCCCATATATCCATATCCGGTGACAGTGCAGCGTTTCCCCGCAGCATGGCTCACTCCTCGCGCCGGCAGGCACACCAGACATACACCTGCGACATACAAGCGTCTGTATTTTAGGATGTTACTCATATTGTATTTGGAAATTTACAGTGTGTACTTACAGTACACATAAGTGAAATAAATAGTTGAAATATACAAATGCCTAATTTCACGCTTTTACATCTCTAAGGGGAAAGGCAAATCTATCGATCGCCACCTGGAATGATAATGACAAATTTCTTTTGCTTCACTGACACCCATTAACTTTCTCATACAAATATGTGCGTACGTATTACTTTATTTATGATAGGTAACAAATGCACAACATATTAAATATACACCCAGTTTTCAATAATAAAACCATGGCTAACTGTGTATATTATGTCACCAATAGGTACTAATAAAATTTCCATTACTTACTTATTAATTGACTTAGGTGGTGATAGAAATTCGGAACATACAAAACTGAAAGTTATGCTCTAAAAATGACACGAATGTTTCCGAATTTTTATCTTCTTGAATAAAACTGTTATATACACAAATATACATATCCTAATTACAACAATAAATGAACAGCAAAATGAACCAACCTTCCTTGAGCTCAGCTTTTCCATGGAGCTTCAGCAACGCGATATCATTGTCCAGGGTCTGGCTATTGTGGTTGTGGTGGATGTACGTGGTGGCCACCCGTAAGGTCTGGGCGCCTGGTGAACCGTACTTCCTGGTGAGGTCATGGTCTCCTACCCGCACGTAGATTGCGTCTCCCGAACGGACGATGCTGGAATAATAGAAGTTTGGTTTCAATATAGATTTCTAGGTGGTCTACTCCCGTGCTAGCTGGGACGTATAAAGACTGCTAACTACCTGCCGATCTGCCCGGCATGTCATAGAAGGCGACTTAGGGATTAGGGGTAAATAGAATCTATTGGGCGATGGGCTAGCAACCTGTTACCAATGTTACATTAAGACATCACAACCCCAAAATTCAAGCCGATAAGTGACCTAATATATATTAGAGGTTCCGAGGTTGGACGTGAGGAAGGACGTGAATGTATATGTACTTACTTAGTAACACAGTGAGCAGCCGTGAGTACCCAGTGAGTGCCGACCAACGCGGCTCCACAGAGATACTGGTTGAGCGAGTTGATGAGGGCCGCCTGCCAGCACCATTCGCCTCTCGCTCCGTCCTCACCGCCTGTCACTCTGCCTGACCGAGAGGAACTTCCTGGGGAGACATACATACATATATTAATGTCCTTTCGGGTAGAAGGAAGCTTGTTGTTAGCGCATCGCCCAATAGATCACGTCGCTAGTCTTTTAACTCCTATCTAGCATATGATGGGAAGAATGGCAGCTAGTTATCATTCTTTTTACGTCCCAGACTACTTTGGGACTGGGAAGACACATACATTACATGAATATGTGCATATCAAGGCGTATTTATTCGCATTCTTCTTTTCGTCATGGCCTCTAGCGAAGAGGTTAAACGCTAAGGCAATAGAAATCAAAATATATGGGATTGACAGTCATATTGACTTGACTTGCTAACCTGACAGAACTCGATGAAATTTCGTATTGGACTGACATAACAAATTAATACTTTAGCGTTAAGCCTTACCTAACACGACCCTGACTAACCACTCTTGGTTAACTGACCTCTATACATATTAGTAAACTGGACCCATAGCCAAATGACAATGCTGTTTCGATTCAAAATAAAAATTCAAACAAAATTTTCAACACACTTGATCCCTCATGTGACCTTTCTAATCGAGTACCATACATACACATAATTTAATTCCTTTCGGGATGGATCGATTTTTGGGGACATGAAAACATCTTATTGGTCACTTATTAGCATACATATTGGAATGTTTATGTCCTAAACAAATCCCATATACATATATTGATTTCGAGCATATGTCATTTTGCCCAGGACCCAGAGGTCTCTTAGGCATATAATCTTCTTTTGTTGTGATGACATGAAATGGCTGTCATTGAACCCGGCATTTGAAGGAACGTATTTGAGGCATTTGTGAGGATAGTATTTATCTTTTGGGCAATAGGCTAGTAACCCCGATATTTATTTTTAAAGATATCAAGAAGATATATTTCGAAGACTGGTCACATTGAGAGATTAAACGACATGAAACTTACCTTTGACGCCGCAAACGTATTTGTTGTATTTTTCCGGGACCCTCACTGTTGAATAGCCTGGAGGATCGTACGGCGCTGAAAATTGAATCAAATTATCCATTTATATCCACTTCTAGCTGAGATTTTTACTTAAAATTTAGTAGTTTTGATTATGAAATACATAAATACACTCATCGATCATTATTAATTGCAGAAGAGTCAGAGGTCCACGTGTCCAACTCCGCAATAGCATAGTAGCTTATTTAGGGACACATCACACTTGGTTCCAGCCAGTCAGCCCAGTCATACATAACCCAACGTGACAGGTTATTGATATTGCCTTCCTCACACTGTTCTGTTGTGTCCGAAGACCCGTTCCAGGGATACAGCCTAGTTGCACCGAATACTGAGGCAACACTTTTTCATCAAGGTTCTTTTTTTAATTTTGTTTATGTGCTATATGTTAAGTAATGACCTTTTAGGGTTTACAGAACCTTGGAGATACCATAATAAGCCACTTTAGCACTTTTTAGCTTCAATATTTGGGTTGTGATGTTACATGGAATGTCACGGAACATCGCCCAAGACATTCCATATACCCCCTGTCACCTTCTACGACAAGCCGGCACGAACGGCACCTAGTTAGCATTCTTTTTACGTCCCAATATCTTTTTAGGCGTTAGTACTCACTGTAGTCGGTAGGGGGCGTGGTGAGCGCGGTGGGCGGCTGCGGCAGCTGGTGCGCCGTGGGCTGCGCGCCCTGCACGAGGTGCGTCTCGTTCCTGCCCACCCTCTCCTGGATCTTGGACTTGTTGGCGCAGCATTGGGTGCCTGCTTTCTTGCACTTGAACACGTCTGTCATCTCTGCGTTGCCTGTTTAAAATAGGGGTTAGTATCACATCGCCTATACAGTATTAATAGCAACACTATAGACTCGTCATGTCTTCAGTCGACATGGCTTGCCACCTGTCACATTAAGTACTGACGATCTGGTCAACACGTGGGTTTGAGGTGGCCATAGAATTACTAGCTACGCAATTGCGGAGATAACAATACCCCGCAAGGCTTAATGGTCGTGAACGCGTTTGTCTTTTTGTGTTTGTCTTGTGCACTTCGACCACAAGACAAGAAAGTCCTTATCAGGTCTATCTAAGACAATCTAAGACCCTATTATATCAGAGTATCGGAATTTACTTGCCAAATGGACCGCAACTTGTCACCAATATTACATATTCTATTATTAATTCCACTTAATAGCATAAAAATATTTTAGATCATAATAACATATAGATATATGTACATTAGCGTCCTTTAATCCCTTTCGGGATAGGCCGAACGTTGGAGACATGAAATTATCTTCTCGGTCGCTTATTAGCATATATATTAAGGTTTTGATATCACATCAATTCGACGTAGCTCAGTTGTTTGGGGCTTGGCTCTGTATCAGTGGGTACAGGGTTCAAATCCCGTTTGAGCATGTACCAATGGAAATGAAGTTTAATGAATTTCTATGTACATTTTCGTAATAAAAACACATTTACGAAATGCGTTGAATAATACGGTGAGGGAAAAACATCGTGAGGAAACCTACCTGTTCGTCGAACAGGTAATAGTTAGTGCTTGTTAATGGCGACATGGCTGACCACCTGTCACATTGAGTACTGACTATCTGGTTAACACGTGGGTTCGAGGTGTCCATAGAATTACTACCTTCGCAATTGCGGAGATGGACACCTGAACCTCTGACTACCCCGCTAGGGTTAATGGTCGTGAATGCGTTTGTTTTTTGTTTTTTGTTGATATCACATGGAATAATAGTGACATGTTGCTAGCCTATCGCTCAATAGATTCCATATAGTTCTACTCCCTTAGTCACCTCCTAAGTCATGCCAGAAAAAAGGGCAGCTAGTTAGCATTCTTTTTACGTCCCAGACTAGTCCGGTGAATACGTCATCATCATCATCATCAGCCTGAAGTAATGCACTGCTGGACATAGGCCTCCCCCAAATGACGCCACTTCTCCCTGTTAATGGGCGTTCGCATCCATTCAATGCCGGCCAACCTGCGCAGGTCGTCTTCCCACCTTGCCGGGGGGCGCCCCACACTACGTTTACTGAGACGCGGTCTCCACTCTTGTACTTTTTTGCTCCAGCGACCATCAGTCCTTCTGCATACGTGACCAGCCCAACTCCACTTCCGCGTGCTAATTCTTTTCATAAATACGTCATAGTACAATTTAAATGTATACTTACGGAAGCACGTAAATGAGAGTAGTGACACTATGCAGGAGCCGGGACACTCCGGCCGAGGGTCCACCGGCTGTGGTGTGGTCGTGGTAGGTGCAGGAGTGGTAGTGGTTGTGGTGGGACGACGAGTGGTGGTACGGACCCTGGAAATATAAGGTACAAGGTACAGGCTATCTATGTTTACAAAGTACTTCAAGTTAACAAGACAAAGGTGAATGTAGTTACGTAGAATATACATACAGTCACCTAAGGTAAAATTACATAGTTCCAAAGTCTCTATCATTAAACATACATTCATACGCTTCGATACTCCTTATTTCATTGCGGCGTCATAGTGAGAGGTTTGAGTACATATTTACGAAATTTTGAAAGCTTGTTAGGCATGAGCCACTTAGATAGACAGCACCCAACGTGATAGATAAAGAATGGTATCGCCGTTTACAGGCACCGTTAGCGACTGTATTTATGTACGTAAATAAATTACACATTTTTAAATTCAATTCATTGGTACATGCCAGGATTCAAACCTAGGACCGCTATAAAAAAGGTCCTATCGACTTGACTACTTCGCTACTATATCATTAAACTTGAAATTTATAAATCAATATAAGAAAAAAGGTGCTCATTCTATCATCAAACTTATTAAAGTAAGCACAGATCAGGATGTGCCGGAATACAAATAGATTGTTATTACTAGACTGTCGTAAGAGACGACTAAGAAATTTATAATAAAAGAGCTTCTCTTCTGTCTTCTTCTTCTTTACCAATCTTTCTCAACATATGCCATTATTTTTTTTTACACAAACCCATTAATATATTACCTTGAATTATCACAACAGATAGAGCCACTGTGCCTGCAATGAGTATTTGAGAGGAGCACCGCTGGTCTCTCGCAGAACGCAGCCATGATGTTCAGCAGACAATACCCCGGACAGCGAGGAAGTGGAGCCTGAAACACAAATGAGGTTAGTTTAAAGATAAGCGTCTAATCTATACGAGTGCTGAAAAGTTCTCTAATAAATTCATAGATGTAGTTAAATTACGTTTTGAAATTTGATGGTTTAGATTTGAATTAGTGGTTTATTCATTTTCGACATCATGTTTCATTGACATATTTACAGCTTAAGACCTCCACAATCGATATTTAAAAAGAAAAAAATGAAAAATGCAAGTTTATTTTTTCAAATCAACCGGGTTCGATTCCCTTACTGGATACAGTTATTTTTTCAAATAAAGTATGAATGCAGTTTTTCTTTTTATCAAAATCGGTGACATGGTTCCTAAGGACAAATCTTCGAATCTCTTATAGTTTCAGACTTTCCCATACTGACCGTTTTGAATGCCCCACCGTGTACATATAATAATAATCCTTTATTGAGATTCCACATTTGACAAAATAATATTAATAACACAAGATGCAAAAAAATTTTTTAAGCGCGCCGTGGAGATCCCAAATGACGTCCAGTTCGGCGGAAATCTGTAAATCTGACGATTTTCAGCTATAGTAGTAGTATATATAGCCAAAGATAACTTATATTGACTTAGAGATTTGTCATTCAAGGTGGCGATAGTTAGTCTGTGCCTATCCAGCAGTGGTCTAAATTAACTTACCGGAGTAGTAGGCCTAGGCGTGGTGGTGGTGGTGCTGACAGGCTCCGACCCCTTGGGCTCATGGAGGCAGCACGTGGCATCTCCTGGACATCCGGCATCGTCATCCACATGGTCGCATAGCAACGCAAACAACCCGCTGATGCAGTCCCCTCGACATTTGTGCGGAGGTTTCGAGTTGTGTTTGGCAGGGGCTTGAGTTGTTGTTAGCTGGAAATTGAATAGGAATTATATGTTATTACAGAATAGCGGCTGTAGCCCAGTGGGTAAGACATTGGACTACTTATGAGAAAGGTCCTAGATTCGAATCCCGACTCTGCCATATACCAATGAAGAAATTTAAATGTGATTTACTTTTACAAAAAGACAAACGCGTTCACGACCAATAATCCTTACGGGGTAGTCAGAGGTTCAAGTGTCAATCTCCACAATTGCGGAGGTAGTCATTCTATGGCCACCTCGAACCCACGTGTTGACCAGATAGTCAGTACTCAATGTGACAGGTGATAAGCCATGTCGCCATTTACAAGCATTAACTATTACCTGTTCAGGGAACAGGTAGGTTTCCTCACGATGTTTTTCCTTCACCGTAGTCGTATTCGATTCGCATTACGTAAATGTATTTTTCTTATAACAAAAACTCAACCTCGATCGTACTCACAGCAGTACTCTGATGGTTGTGATGATGATGTGGCTTCTTGGTGCTGTGCTTCTCGTTGGGGATGACCAGCTCTGACGAGGACTTGTCTCCATAGGCCTCTCTGGAGACACAGCACCTCATGCCGGAGTTGCAGAGCTCTGTGGACGTGAGATAGGCTTCGCAGTACCTGGCGATCCTGTCTTCTACGCAAACTCCTGGACAACCCTTGTTACCTGGAAATTAAAGGGTTATTTGTAAAGTAAAAGATCAATCATTATTACGAATATGTACTTAAATGGTGAAGTGTACAACTGAATAATACAGTCCGGAACCAAGGTTTGGTGTGCTTTAAATTACATTTTTGGTATACTTTTCAGTATTTTTGATGTGATTATAATTATTTTTCCAAAATAAAATGATGTACGTTGAAGTGAGATATTCGTTTGTTGTTTTTCTTTCCGGTCTGCCAGAAAGGTGAGTCGTGTTACTTCGAATCTATTACGAGATGACACTGTGATAAATATATTATACATTGCCTTAAAATTCTTTCGCGATGGAATCTTAATTTAATTATACTGAGTAGCCTGGGACTTCAACTTACGTATGCATACTTTGTCTGTTTTAAATATCACGACCACGTACAGACACTACAATAAGATATCTTTTATTCCTGCTATCTTTTATTTTCACCCACAATCCCATTAGGGATGGACAGTACCCCCAAGCCTTTAGAAGAAGTACCTAATTACCACTGTCTTTGTTCTGCGGGGGCGGCGGAGGGAGTGGCGTGGTCTCTTCCTCTTCTTCTTCTTCTCTCTCCGTGGTGGTGTACCTGGTGGTGAGAGGCTTCCTGGTGGTGGTGATGGTGTCGTTGCCTGGAAGGAGGATGTTGGTGTAGTGAAAGATAGTGAAGGAAATAAGGGAGTGCTTAGTGAAATACTGGAGTGCTCAACAAAATAATGTAATCGCAAACCTAAAGTTAATTTTGTTGTGGATTTTGGAGTTTGTTTCCGAATTTGTTTTCTGTTATAAGGAAGCCTTTTATGTAGGTTTATTTATTGACATCTTTTATAACGTAAGAATGATATTACATAACTTAACTAAGCAACTAACTATTGAGTATTGCTAAGTTAATTTAAATAGAGGCTGGAGTGACAACTGTCGTCATTCAAACTTTTTGCTGATTAAAACTCCAGAGACAGCAGATAGATAGTATTTTATATCACTAGTGAATCTTAAAACTCAACATAAACACACGCATCATGACTATTTTTCTTGATAAGGTAGAAATAGAAATTAGGAAGTAAACATTCCCGATCACTTTAAGTACTAGCTATCTTATGAAGCCTGGGCTTTGAGTGGCTAAAGGCTTTAGATATAAAGGCGATTACTCAAGCTTTCAAGTACCTTGAAAGGGATTAGAAGTCAAGCGTATTAGTAATTTGTCCACATTTCTTATCAATCTTGTAAATGGCGCCACGGACTTACTACATGTCATATTAGGTTACTGACTATTTGTTCAACACGTGGATTCGAGGTGGCCATAGAACTTCTACCTTCGCTAGTGCAGAAATGGACATTTGAACTTTAACTAAGCATAATTATTAGTCGTGAATTTATCTTTATACCTTTATACTTTATTATATGGTATACTTTATAATAATATCTTTATTCTGTTCACGTTTCTACGTCCCTAACGAAATAGGCAGAGACTATCAATCGCCACCTGGAATGATCCTGACAAATCTCTTTTCACTCACACCCATTAACGTTTTCATACATGTTCTTCTGTTCTTCACACATATTCAATATTTCTATCTTACCAACTGGTTCATCAGCACAGCACTTCATGCTAGGATTGGGACATTCCACTTCCTCCAACACTTGAGGGCAGATGAGTGTAGCCAGCGCGTGCATGCACACGCCTGGACAGTTCTTCGCGTCCACCTGGGTGTCTAAAGTGTCTAGAAGACCTGCAAAATGAAATTAAATATAATAAGAAATTATTAAACAATATTTACATGATGTAATAAATCAAAATAATATCTAGCTAAATAAAGTTAAAAATAAACTGATAATTATAAAATAAAATCTTAAAATAATAATAATAATATTTGGACATCATTACACTAATTTAACTAGCCCCTTGGTAAGTACATTTAAGACTTGTGTTAAGGGTACTAGTCAACGTAAATTTAAGAAATATATACATATTATATATAGACAAATACATATATAGCATATAAGCTGGAAAGCAGAAGAAAAGCGTAGTTCTTAACTCTGCCTCCACCATGAATCGAACCCGGGACCTCACGATTAGCATTCAGGCGTCTAACCGATCGCGCCACGGAGGTCGTCATACAATAAGAAAGATGTATAAAAAGGTTAAACGACCAAGGAATTATGCAATGAGCGTAATTTTTAACTCTCTAGCTCCACCGGAAAACTAATCTGATACTTCTCGATTAGCGTTATTGATGTATACAAAATTTATATATTTCTTAAATATGCGTCGACTTAATTGAAGTTTCCAATTGTATAGTGAAGTGTCCCAAATATGATGGAAAATATTTATTAAATACACATCAATAATACTGTAATGTACACTAAAATTTAGTTAAACTTGCAGTAAAGGTTAGGTGTTGTTGGGACTGTATTATTTTAGTACACAATTCAGTATTTTTCGTATTATTTGATGTTCGTTTAAATATTACCCATAGATTAGGACATAAAAAGACTGCTTAGTAGCTGCCGTAGTAGACTATATATGGAATATAGATTCTCCTGGGCGATAGGCTAGACACCTGTCACCAACATTCCATTATGACGTCACAACCCCGATATTGCTAATAATTGACCAAGGAGATATTTTCATGTCTTTACGTTTCCGTCCACTCCGAAAGGGATTAAAGGATGTGTAAATGTATATGATTTTACGCTACTACACTTTGTCTTTGCGTGGCCAGGGCGACCCATGTTTTGCTTTCGTTGCCGTTTCTGTGTCAGTGGCTTGAGGCCGCAGATAACGGGACTTCCCACACGTGCGCGTCACTATTCTGCCACCTCACTCCGCGACTACGTAACCATTGCGATTGGTTTGTGAGTACTTAAGGTATTTTCATCAGCCTGAAGTAAACCACTGTTGGACATAGGCCTCCCCCAAATGACGCCACTTCTCTCTGTCTGTGGCAGTAAGGTATATCAGTGAGGTAAGGTATACTAGTATAGTATTCTTATTGTAGCTATACGTATAAAGTAACATAATCATAACGATTACATTATGTAGGGAGGGAGGTAAATTGGAGGATATTAGCTGCTTTTCTGCTGGTCTGTCGTAATTGGTATCGGGAGTAGAATTTTATTATTTTATTTATATTAATTTAGTATTACAGAGATCAGTTATATGTTAACTACCTTTTTATCAGAGTGTTCTATAAGGTTAAGAGAACAGAAGTGTAGGTATTTTTTGGTGGTGAGCTAGTGTAAGTTTTTTTTTTCACATATAAAACTTTCCGATAGATGCTTGCAAAATTTTTAAATTTTCTTTTAAATAATTTTATAACTATAACTAACAATCTTTGTATGGTTGAACGCCCTTGGGTTTAGATTGTTTTTAGGATATGGAGATTCCTTGTGATCTTGAACTCACAAGGAATAAATTTATTTTATTAATAATTAAGTTTGCAATAGGCTTGCAGCTTCTCGTCAATATTCGCAACTAACGTTATCTCAGGTCTGTTAGCGGACTTAAGAAGAACAACGACTGTATTAATTTAATGGACCATATTTTAATGGAGCAGAATAGGGCCACTGTCTAAGCTCCATGGCCGTATTTAATCAAGCGAGAATGTGAGGAATACGTGTACTCGAATCAATATAGCATACACATTAAACTGATGCTCTAAATCTATCAAAGATGAACAGGATTTTGACGAATAAAAGCCCTTTGAAAATAAAAGTCTAGTCCCACTGGGAATTATCACATAGCGTTAGAATTATTATAAATTAATAGGCTAAGTATGGTATTAACACTAGTATAGTATTATATAATCTATGCAAAAAAGAAGTATCAATTCGAGATATGAAGCCGCGAACAAAAATACGTATCAATCGAAGATTAACCCTCGAACTTTTAACCAGACCAGAAAGTTGAACAAAAGCGTAATTAACTCTGCCTCCACCGGGAATGGAATCCAAAACCTCTTATCAGCGTTCAAATTAAGCTTTTAGCCACGGACGTCTTCACAACGGCAGCCAATCACATACATTCACGTCCTTTAATCCCTCTTAAGTGGACAGAACCTCGGAGATATAACATCTCTTAGCATCTTTAGCATGAATATAGAGGTTTCATTGTCATCACATGAAGGCAGCTGATCACACTATGAAATCCGCGACTATCACGCCACAGTGTGCGTTTGTCGTGGCCACGCAGTCGGGTGAACGCCCTCGCGAAAGTCGCCATATGAATGGCGACTCGTTTCACAACTGAATGGCCGTGGCCCCGGTTATATCACACCTGATGGCTGGGTTCGATGCTCGGCGGATTTCTTTTCACGTTTCTACACTCGTATCCTTTGATAGGTTCGGAGATAGTGTGTAGTGTAGTGTAGCTTGGTAAATATTTAGGGATAATTATCACCAAAAGTGTATTGCCAAAGATATAAAAATCCCAAAAATATTTTTGGTTTCTTATGATATGCTGAGAAGAAATGTGGCTAGTTTACGTTCTATAGGCATTCTAGACTAGTATTACTGCAAATTTACCTACTTGTATTAATTATAATTATAGCACACTAATGTCCTTTAAGGGGAGAGAGAACCTCGAAACACGCAATAGTATTTGAATTGTGATGACATTGGAAGGAATATTAGTGGATTCCCTATTACCATAAATGATAAAGAAAACACCTAGAACCTAGTTACTTGGTTGCCGTACTAGGCAGAAAAGCAGCTAGTTTAAGTTCTATTAACATCCCAAACAAACACAGGATTCCCTGATATCTTGACTTCCCCAATTCCCTGATTTCGAAACTTTCAATAAACTGGACTTCTTTCTATCTATAATGTTTTTCTTTGCAACCCTCTACCATTTTACACTACGGAAATTATCAATATAAGTATGCAGCATAAGATTTTCCACTTTTTATATATATGCATGCATGTGTTATATTGAGTTCCTTCTATCCTTTCCGCGGTAGACAGAACCTCGCAAACCTTATTTTCTTAATCTTTTTTACTATAAGAGACCTTGATAGGCTTCACGACTTGTATATATCTACATATTCCCTTTTTTATTGTGGCGGAATAGTCAGAAGCTTGAGTGCCCATATCCTAAATTTCGAAGACATGTTATGTATGGGTCATTCGAACCCCGCGTTTCACTAGACAGACAGCACCCAACGTGATAGGTAATGAACTGTATCGCCGTATACAGGCACTGGCTATTACCTATCCCGAAGGATAGGCAGGTTTCCTCACGATGTTTTCCCTCAACGTTAAAGCTTATTACATAGTATCTTTTTCTAAACGGAAATAGTAGAATTTTCCACGCCCCGTTTTCCTGATAAGGTACCGCGTGGTTTCACGTAACTATGACCCCCTTAGTCACTTCTGTCCACATACAATTAAGCCTTAGAAAGTAGCTGCCTTATAAGGCTTGTGCTGCCCGGTCTACAAGTACGAGATTCACAAGGTGAAGGAATAGAACAATCTAGAATTAATACTACGGTAAGGGAAAACATCGTGAGGAAACCTATCTGTTCCCCGAACAGAAAAGTACTTGTAACTGGCGGTAAAGCTTAACATCTGTTACATTTAGTACTATCTGGTTCACGCGTGGGTTCGAGGTGGCCATAGAAATACTACCTCCACAATTGTACCAAATCTTTGACAACCCCGCAAGGGTTAATGGCCGTGAAATAGTTTTTTGTGTGTAAAAGCGTCCTTACATACAATGTAAAAGGTATCGTCTAGGTCACTATCTATGTAGATTAGAATGTTACCTACCCTATTATAGTGGAATGGTATATATATCTAATATATATATATATACTCGTATATAAACTAGAAGTATCGGGGTATACAAAATTTAAGAGGTACATATGTTATAGGTCACATTTAGCCGAACTATACGTAAATGCATTGATATAAAATAGTGGTGGATATAATTAACTAATGCATTTATTCTGGCATATCTAAAACTACTACTAGCAGTAAGTAATCTATCGGACCATAAGCTACGAAACGTCAGGCAACAAAGGTAAATATACCCGATAAATCCTGTTTTCATGTAAAATAGACCATAAGCTATCAATTTATAAGTTAAGTTTTTTGTTATATAGTTTACATACCAAATCTACGAATATAATAACCAGAAACCAAGCTAAGAATATTAAATAATGCACGTCATGAACGATTAAGATTTTCGGTTGAATTGTGTCGTGTTTCACGCAGATAGTTACACACGAAAATCCAATGAAAGTGACTGAATTATTGGCTCAGAACATACATACATATCATACAGCTTACTTACTGTATAATATGATATAAAGTTATTTAATTTACAAACATATACATTACGCCCATTTCCCTATTGCGGGGTAGGCAGAGATCACGGATCCGTATCCACCCCAATCCGGACAAACCTATTCATTGACTCTCACACACAGTCGGCGGTTATAGCTACTTTTAACGTCACCCCTCCTAAATATGGCGTCTATCTGAATGTCGTATTCATATTGGACCCTACGTAACCGCCCTTCCACTTCACCCACATATATTCCTTTTGTCAATGAACTATCAATCATCCGCAAATCATGTGCAAATCATCGAAGCATGTCCTTTTCAAACCTCAATGCCAAGCCGAAAGATGACTTAGGAGATATTATCGTGTCTCCAATGTTTTGGCCACTCAGAAGAAGATTAAAGGACGTAAATGAAGGGAAAATGAAGGGTTTGTCGGAATATCAGCGTTGGAAGTGTGAATGACACACAATCAACATTAGCTGAGACAAATCCTATTCACGCTTGGTTCCATAAATGTGAATTATTCTATATTGATTCTTTTCTCTATTTGTATTACTGCGTCTAATGTGAATAAAAGGAATTTTATTTAAATGTATCTGTATGTATGTAAATGTTTTGGTGCTAAGTCATTGGAAAGTGCACTGATGAACACTGAGGTATGTCCTGAATATAACCTCACTGACTCATCGCTCACTACTTGTAACGCGTCACTTGTGCTTGTACTAATGACAGCTTCTGTTAATGTCTGGGACGAATGAAAGGTTATCAGCTGCTTGGTATCACGATGTAAAAGGCTAGTATATATGTAAGTAGGGTAATTAAGAGCTCGTGCTATCCTATTATTCTTGACAAACTTAACAATATGTGCATCTCAGATAAACGGGCAATGTAAAATTAATTTCTAGATATAAGGTTATAGTTTTTTCAGTTATAGTTTCGTTTTATTCTAATTGCAATAATATTTCAATCATATACAAAAGTTTTTTAATTCTCCGCGCAGAACCGGCGACTTATCTCCGGCTAATACGATTTACTATCTTATCACTCAAATCATCTTTAACATAACTATTAGAGCTGTGCTCGTCTTGTCTATATGACTACCTTACATAATGTACAGGTAGCTAAACTATTATTTACTCTAAGCTTATTCTTGCGAAATGACGGGAAAAGTCTACTGACGTATAACTTTTCTTACATTTTTGTGCTTAACAAAAGTTAAATATGACTATAAGTCCTTCAGACGTCTGCGCATGTTTTATTTACTTAATAACCTTTAGTCACCATACCGGTCACAACTTACATACATACAAAAGCACGCTTCTATGTCTCAAACGGGATAGGCAGAGATATAGATCGCCACCTGGAACGATCCTGACAAATCTCGCTCGCTTCACTCACACCCATTAACCTTCTCATACATGGTCTTCTGTTCTTCACTGCGTACACCCGCCTTGAAAACAATATCTCCAATTTGATCTGTATTAATTCGGTAGAGATAGAAGGGGCAGTACTTATGTATCAATAGAGTGTAATACGAGTAGTTAGTGCTTGTAAATGGCGACATGGCTTACCATCTGTCGAATTGAGTACTGTCTGGACAACATGTGGGTTCGAGGTAGCCATAGAATTACTACCTCCACGATTGCAATAGATACCTAAACCTCTGACTACCCCGCATGGGTCAATGGTCGTGAACGCGTTTGTCTATCTGCCAATAGAGGATATAGGTGCGTAAGAGGCGAAAGTTTTTAGCAAACTTGTTAGAACAGGCGGTCGTTAATTACGATAGAGCGATTAGCGCTTTCATTGAATCTTTCGAGTCCCCGACTAGCAGAGTGTATCCTGTTTTGTATAAGGCTGTATGGCTCACGACTGTAAAACGTTTCAGGGTTGACAGAGCTGGTGCAGTGAAAATAGTATCGTTTGTCATTAGAAACGTCGTCAGAAATTGACAATGGTGAGGGAGCACATGTGAACTAACCTAGGATGTAGGAACTTTAGAAACAACATCAGGATAGCCACATTTAGTACATTTTTCGCCAGATAATCATCACCAACTATGACAGATACCATGTCGCCGTGAGCACGTTAACAATTATTAATTATGAAAGGAAAAATACTTTACGGTATGTCATAACAAGCGACTGAAGGACTAGGGGTCAATGAAATCTATCTATCATTATTAGACGATGGGGTGGCAACCATCATGTTCTATGCCATTAAGTAGTTTTGCTAAAAGTCATCGAGGATACATATCAACGAGATTCAGTGAACACAGAAAATTAGGAAACGTGAATGTATCTAAATATGTATGCATTAGCTCAAGTAACCTCTTACAGACAGATGATTGCATTTAAACCCAGTCCCAGGTTAGCACGGGACAAATGAGGCGAAATTAATGCGCAAGGCGTCAAGCTGTCTACAACTTTCACCTTTCGGGCAATGTCGTCACTCGAAAATTACGCGAAATTTTATGTGGGACATACGCTTTAATGATAGTATTAAATTTAATTGAATGTAAGTGAGGCTTGGTTATTAATCTCCGCAAATGGTCATTAATTTTATTGGTGCCTCGTAAAACCTTAAGTGGTTCGTGCTAGTCTGGGACGTAAACAAATTGATGCATAGCTGTGTTTCTGATGCATTGTAAAAGGTGAGTAATTGACAATGGAAGCCATTCTGATACATAATTCATTATTATTTAAGAATCTTAGATTACTAAAGACTACAAACGTTTCATTGGGATGTTACCTTCTTTGTAAAGCAAATTGTCATCGTAATTCAATTATTCCTTATTATTATTTGAAGGTACAGAACAGTACTATACAATAAAGGTACAGGATAGTTTCTTAAACGTCGAGACGTAATATTTGTGTGTGGCACTGGTGGTCTTACAACTACGGACTCTACTGTATCGTTAGTTAATAATATATTAGTTAAATAATACGTTTTATCACTGTCATGGTAGTGAGAGCATTTAATGTCCACTACACCTGTCATTCAAACCTCACATTTCATCAGAAATCTAAGTGGTACCCAACGTGACGAACTTGATGGGTAGGCTTCTTAACGATGCATATTATAATTTATCGATTTTGTAAATAATACATTATAAAACATCAGATTGAACTATACATTCTACAATATAGTAGTCTAGATACAAATATACTTGTATACTTTTATTCGTTCGTTCAATGTATCAAAATATTAAATGTTAATTTCATTTACTCTAGAAATTAATTAATTTATTTGTATATTTTTGTGTGTAAAATAATGTTACAAATACATTGTAAAATAACACTGTACATTGTACAACATGTTGTTTTCTTTCACAGTACACTGAGGTACGATCAACGCGCATATTTTAACGGACAGTCGAGGACCGTTAACTCTGGCCCATATCACACGCGAGCATCATACACACACATAAGTATGTACTCATACACACATACAAACGCTGTACAGTTCTGTGATTACTGTTAATGAAAAATTTATTTATTTACTAGGAAATTTTAACTGTTATAAAACAGGAAAGTAAAAGATATACGTAGAAAGATTAAGTAGAGCTGTAATATATATTTTTAACAATTTCACAATTAGTCAGTTGGTGTCTGGGATGTTTATGGAATACTAACTAGCTGCCTTTCTTCCCATCAAGTTGTTAGAAGCGACTAAAGGTCTAAAATTCAATAAATTGTCTGGGAAGTTCACTATATAAGACAATACAAGACTGATAGTAATGCTAAAAGTGACACAGAAAATATTTTGTATACCCCGGCCTTCTGTCCAACCCAAAAGGTATTAAAAGATCCGATAACAATATACAAATATACATATACAATAGAATATCGCTTAGTGATAACCTAAAAACGGAGAAGAATGATAATGAACTCAGATAAGTGCAACTTTTATTAACTATACAGTGTGAATTGTACAATGTTTCATCAACTTTTACCGACGATCTTTTCCTTGTATGGCCATGACGTAAGGGCATATTTCGTTATTTATACATTACTAGTGACCCGTTTCGGCTTCGCACGGGTATAAAATATATACCCTACTCCACTATTTAATGGATGTTATTATACATATAAACCTTCCTCTTGAATCACTCTATCTATTTAAAAAAACCGCATCAAAATCCGTTGCGTAGTTTCAAAGATTTAAGCATACAAAGGGACATAGGGACAAAGAAAGCGACTTTGTTTTATACTATGTAGTGAAGTACACAGATCGAAAAAAATTGGATAGTACATTAGGACACAAAAGCCCCTTAGGTTATCATACTAGTTCGGATCCAATTCTATCTTATATTTGGTAAGAATGAATTTTTGGTAGGATGAGAAATGAAAAACGCCTTTCATACTCGTATAGTAATGAGCTTACTAAAGGTTATGTATGTATATATTGTCTGTGTATAAAATAGATAATCCTATTGTTTTTCAAATATTGGAATCTATTGCATGAAAAACACAATTCTATCTCATGTTATAGGAACATTTACAAGGTGATGTGAAAATACAAACTTTCAATATATAACTAAAAGCGATATATTTGTACCTTAAGACAATTTTTACCCCGTTTAATATGTGTGTATTTATAAACTACGTACATAATAAGATCAAAGAATAAAACATACTAACTGACTAATTGAATACCTATTACAGTAATAGATCGATAAATTTAATAAGCTTGATATCAACGAGCGCATGAAATGCGTTGATGTTTATTGTATGAAGAAAATTTCCGCTCGCTGCAGTTGATCAATTGATTGAACAATTTCTGTGTTAAATGTACATTTGTATAACCATAAAGTGCATAGAATGTTAGTATTTATTAAATTCTAGATTTGAAGTATATTAAATCAATACATAAAAAATGTTAATTTCGTTTAATACACAGCAAACTACGTATTTCAAATTAATGCATAGCAAGAAAAGTATTAATTTAACGTCTTGTGTATTTTTACGTATTCATAAATGTTGGAATATATTATTCCTTCCAAAACAGACAAAACTATACTCACATTTAGCATACGCTACTTACTATATTAATACGATCCGAATAATTAACCATTTAGCAACAGAGTAAGAAATGCCATTTCTAAAACTAGTCTGCGCTGGTGCCTAGGTATTTAAATTTAGTCTTATAGTGTCAGTGGGTCAATAGTCACTGAACAAGTTCAATGGCCAGCCGCATATTTGTGCTTCTAATGGGAAGCAGTGAAATCAATTGAACTATCATACATACGCTTCATGACTAATGGTTGATTAAATATGGTAGCATTGGTTTTTATATGGTTAGGTTTAGGTCAGTGTTCATTGAAAGAATAATGTAGATTAATAAAGAACTAGGCTCTTGATAAGTATATTTAATTGTTGTCTTAAGGGTCTAACAATATGGAAATAAATATACTTACAATACAAATGCATAATTTAGTATAAGAAATTCTGGTGTAAGAAAACACCGTGATTTCACAGATACTATAATAAGTAATAATCATTTGTAAGCAGGTAAATTTTTGTTAACAAAAATTAAGAATTGTATGAATATCTTTTAATCCATATTTTTACGATATAAGCCCCACAAAAACATACCCCTAGGACATAAACCTGGCACTCTACTAACCGGGGACCGGGCTTAACCATCAGGTCAACATTCGTTAGCGCATAGGAGTGGGCAGTGGTTATCTAACTGTGAGTGAAACGGTACAACGGCATCTTTGAATCTCGATTAGCAAACCACTTTTTCATCGTGTGTGGTCTTCGCTTCACACGCGCTCTTAGTCGCTTCTAACTACGTGATCAGAGGCTCGAGTAACCAGTGTGGTTGTTAAGGTTTTAGGTTTTCAATCTCGTAATCTGATCATGTTTTATAAGAGAACTAGTACTTAAATTGATAGTCGATAGGTAAAAAAAAGTTTTTGCCAAGATTATAATTGGTTGTAATCTGACATTGACCATACCTTACGCTGTTTTTGCAACGGTCGTAAGTATCAATGTGTCAACATACATTATGAGCGAAGAAAGTACAATGGGTTCAAGAAAAAAATCCTGCAGATATAGTACTTTTCCTTATTATATTACAGCATACTCGTGTATGTAAAAAGTGTGCAAATTTGTAACGATGAAATTGAATAAACAAACTAAAGGTTTAACTAAGGTTCTATAAATTTATTAAGGTATGGCCACGATACCAATCATGTTTGAGTTGAAACCTATATTTCTTACTTTCAATTATAATTATTGGCCGACTTAACCTTATACGGTGAATGGCCTTTATATTAAATAAATAGAATATAAAAAAAAAAAATTATTAAGTTATGTTCTTTTATTATTTATTAATTTACGAATCAAAACAATACCATTTAATTACAGTTTAATTATTGTCAGAAAGAATATTGCAACATGACAAATATATACGAGTTCATTACATTACAAACAATAGTTTTTGTGGAGTTCGTAATTGCTATTTCAACTTTCGTTCTCGAATACGAAATTACGTTCAATAAAACTAATACGTCTAATGTCATTATATCACGCTCCATTAGAAAACATTAGCTACAAACTATGAACGATTATTGTTAACCCCCGAATCGGTTTAAATATATGAGTAAATAATGTCTTTCAGAAGGAATGTTGAGGTTATTTAGATAGAAAAGAGGTGGGCTAATGAAAGAACAGTTACGAAAGGAATTGATAGAGCCAAGGTGAACGGTAGGATTGAAAAAGTGATGTCATGAAATAAAGATGAATTTGGTAATATCCTCCTTAAAACTAAGATACGTAGCACACAGAAGAGCATATATAAGAATGTGAATAGAAGATAGAAGGCGATAGAGATTTGTCATTAATAGTCTCTATTTTTTCTGGTTGGAAGTAGAGGCGTGAATACTTGAATGTATGCTTGTTGGTGACTTATTCTATCCATAAATTTAACGTCTTATAGTATAATTTTGAATATACGTAACGTGTACAATATCTTGCATGGTATTAAATCATTCTGTAAACAAACCTAACACATCCAAATCCCATCAATTACACTTGTTCTTTCAACAGATTTATGCCCTGGCCGGGAGTCGACTCCGGAGCCTCGAAACTCAAGCATTTATGGAGGATGGTATCAATGAATCCATTGATTTATATAGTACCTAAAATTTACTTAATATTGCTACAAAGTTTTGTCAACTAATATGTATTCGGGAATATAAATAAAACAAAACGTATACACACATTCAAGACCAGAATCCACAAAAGGATGACAAGAATAAACGGAGTAAAAAATATTGAATCATGAATAATATCATCACTTAAAAACACCTTAAAAAGTCTTTACAACAGGCCGGAAAGAAGGAAGTCCCATTCTTCTTAACTCCCAGACCATGTCAATCAAATGAATAAATATAATTAACTGTATCTTATATAAACTTGGCTAGGTACATATGTGTGACCTAAAAACCTTAAACTCACCCGACAGGAAGGAACTCGCGAACGACTCTTCTTGTGCAAACGCACTTTGACACCCAAAAATTATTATAAAATATATAAGAGACATTTTGGTTTTCATGTTTGCGGTACACTTAACGACATTTACGCGAGCATAATCGACGTGCGACGGCGTCGGAGGACGAGCTTCGACTGATAGCGAGTGGAATGAAAGTCGGCAAGTTCACGGCCAATATACGGGGTGGACAGAGCTTATTCGTTCATTGAAAGGTAGCTATATACATGTGTATAGTGGATGTAATTCCTTAATTTAAGATAAATGGTTAGGTATGGTAAATGTGTGAATGGTGACACGGTTTACTCCTACGTTAGATGATGATTATTTGATGTAATCTGACGTCTGTATTTGAGATGCGATAGATACTAACTCCGCACTTAAGGAAATGGATACTCGAATCTTAGACTGTCGTTCATGAGTTACTAGATAAAATTTTTTTACTGGTTCACTTTAAGCTGAGTTTAATGATAGTCTGGCTATTAGACGCTTAAGTTTTACCTGACAGTCAGCATCTAAAGTGTTTTGTAACCCATATTGCCATGTATAAAAACTATAACAATTCTGAAGATTGAGATTTTTCTTTGAGGTGTTTTCCCTTTGCGTGAAATTGATGTATTTGCGAAAGAGCACTAAACCCAGAATCAAGTGTTACCGAACACAAAGATCAGCAACAAGTTACTCGGTAGTCTCTGGTAAATACAACAATTATTCGGGCACGAGGGACATTACTTGTGGTGTGAAAGAAGAATCGCCTTCCCTCAGTGCGTATAGACAATGCAAGTTTTAATAGTATGTGTACATGTAGTCATGTTTATGGTTAAATGTGACAAAGATTCTTTAGGATACTGTAAGGTGCACTTTTGGGTAATTTGAAGTGCTTGATTTTAGTCTAGATATAATAATACTGTAGTATTATATGATCTGTGATAATACTATACTTCTGGATGAGTAAATAATAGCTTAGGGTCGTAAAAAGCGACTAAGGTCTTGGGGCAAATGAGATTAATTGAACAATGTACTTATTACTTGTCTTTATATTACATAAAACAATCATGACCCTAATTATTAAACATACATATACATTCACGCTCTTTAATTCCTCTCAAGTATTGGGATCGCGATGACAATTATATGTAAAATCGGTAGCAGGTTGCTAGCCCATCACTAATAGATTCCAATGACCCCTAGTCCCTCAGTAGCCAACTACGACGTGCCGGCTAGAATGACAGCTATTTAGACAAATTAGCACGGGATTGGTAGTTATAGTTACATTTATATATGACGACCTCCGTGGCGCGATTGGTAAACACACTTAACGCTAATCGCGAGGTCTCGGGTTCTATCCCCAGCGGAGGCAGAGATAAGAACTACGCTTTTCTTCGGCTTTCTAGTCTGGTTATTGATTATATTTGCTAAATATGTATTTATCTATATATAATATGTATATATTTGTTAAATATACGTTGACTAGTACCCTTAACACAAGTCTTAAATGAACTTACCTAGGGGATAGCTCAATTGGTGTAATAGTGCCTTAATATTATTATTATAGTAATACAGTCTGATATTATGTCTTGTATTACTTAACCATGAATATATGCCCTGTATTCATTTGCCTTCACTTTTAAGCACCCAGATGAATCTCGGTATCCGATTGGGTGATCTAAAAATAGCCGCCGCATCCTTTTGAGGCCGCGTATGACTTATTTATCTGTCCATCTCAAAAAGAAAACAAAATTCAAGTCCCGTTACACCGGCCGAACTACAGGGGGCTTTAATCTGATTCAAATGCGGCCGGGTGTAACTCGACCTTTTTAATCTTGTACATACATGTACTTATGTCCTATAATCCCTTTCGGGGTTGGCACAATCTTGGAGATTATTCTTGTTTAGTATATCTATCGAAGTTTAGTTTGATATGAAATGAGGATGACAGTTTGCTCAATATATTGCATGACCCTTAGTCCCTTAATCGCCTCCTCCATGTTGGGAAGAAAGCAGCTTAGGTGATCTAACGAGAATGTGTAGGTATGTATGTATAAAATCCGACTTGATATCCAGACTAATTACTCGTCACACTCAAATATTAAGAGCTTTCATAGACGCTCTTCTGTTCTTTGCTTTACGTACGTTAAAAATCTGCATTTTAAAACTATTTTTGTTTTTATACATATTATGCATACGTTGGCGATTGATATTTTCTTCTTAAATGTACTTTTAAGAGATATAGTAGACGGTTGATTAAAAGTACGTACATATTATTCCACACCTGTCTTCCTACAGGAAGTAGGTAAAGATCGCAGATTCAGATTTTTCACTATTCCGGCATACCACTTTCTTTTAATTAACAACAATTCACTTCCTCATACACACTCGACGGTTATAGGTAATCTCTAATGTCACCATTTCTCATATCATCTGTCTACGCATCAGTCTTAGTCCCTTTTTCTTTATGTTGTCTTATTATTCGTCATATAAGGCGTGCCCATACATAACCGCCCTTCCACTTTACTCGCTTATATATTTTATAAATTTACTATAATTCATCCGCATAAAATTACCACAAGATTAATAAAACAATATCATACTTACCTAACTTAATTTATTGCGGGCTAGCTTTAGATTTGGGTGGTGACGTGATAGCAGCGAGAGGTCGATAGAATTTTTTGAGCTATGGACTAGCAACCTGTCACCAATATTCTGTATTAATGCCATCACGACTCCGATAATTTTGCTTTGTCATGAAAATGATAAGTACCTGAATTTTTATCGAGTGAAAACTGATCCGTAGAATACTTGTATGTATGGGCGACTTAATCGAATGATAGTAAGATTAAAAAATAAATATAAGTTTTTGTGTGTATGTATACAAATCGATTTACTAACTGTAAAGAAATTCTAGTTTAGGTCTCTCATACCATGTAAGACTCGACTATGAGACTATTGGTTTTCTATAGCATTTTTATGCTATAGTAAGGATCAATTCATCCATCCATTTTTTATTCGGAAATGTGTGTTCTATCGGGGTGTTTGAAGATTATGGAAGAGCGTGTGTATGACAACAGACAAATACTTTCCATTAACCCTTGCGGGGTATTCAGAGTTTCTTATACTTACCTATCTTTTTAATTAATTGATAAGTAATTCAAAAACCCTGTTCCGACTGATTTATAACATTGACTCGAACCTCTCAGTATCGCCGAAGTTGTATTATGTTTTGTGTACATAATGATATGTAAATAAATATGATAACAAATAAAACCACTGCATTATATTGACGTAATTATATCTCAAAGTACTTATTTAATAGATCTCCAATATTATTCATATCTTTGCAACCTCCTATGCAATCATCCAAAACCCTACACGATATTACAAAATAAAACCTACAATCAAAAACCTAAATAAATATATACCAAACGGATTTTCATCATACCTTACTGTTCAATATAGGACGCATATTACGACAGTTAAACTTGTACGTATAACGTTAAATATTTCGATTATTATAATCTAACACCAAAACAATACATTTCCAATATTCACTATTAGGTACGAATAAAATGAAATATGTTAACATTCCACTTTTTCCATCAACAACTATTTATTGACCAAGATAGTCTCTGCAACTATATTCACCCCAAAATGGTATATTCACGACTTTTACTCTCATAGTGAAGGACATAGAATATAGAATTGGAAAATTCCATCTAATCTCTCTTGCTTCCATACAAAAACCTTCTCACGCCTGCTCTTCTTAACTATTCTACACATATATAGTTACTCTAGTAACTTGACTACGGGGGTTGTTAGCTGAACACGTTTTTCTCTCCGAGAGGCTTCTTGAGCGACGTGGGAAGTCTTGAAGGCTTCTTCTCACTCGATACAGTTTGGTTTACGTTCTCTACACTGCCGTTCTGCTGGGAAAAGAAATAATAAATTAACTGGAACGGGACGTAAATATATACGTTTGCTAACGAATAAAAAAAATGTATAATTCGGATATAAATAATATTATTATGGGGCACTTTTACACCGTTCAAACTAGCCCCTTGTTATGTATATCGTTGGATGCGATGGTTTAACATTAACATTGATAGTTCACGCAATACAATTAGCAAAACTTTTCAGAATACTCAGCAGTGTCAGTAACCATTTTCTATAAAGATTTGGTCGTTATTTCTGAAAGCCTATGTCGCAAGTACCTAACTTGTTAGTAGGTTAGCAACCTGATACTAAAAAACTCTTGATCATTTATTAGGATAATAATGAAGTCCTTGAATAGGTATACTAGATGTGGTCGAAATATAATTAAATAATTGACATTAAATATATATGACGCAATCCTTACCAATCCCTCTACGTAATAAATATGTCTTTCTATACACATAGAACTGGGTCGACAACAAATAGCATTGAACAAAATATTTACAAAACTCTGGTATGGTATATCCGATGTCACAATGTTTTAAAACACTACAAATTTAAAACAAACAATTCCTTATAGTTTTAAGAGGTGCGATTTATACTCATGATTAATAACAAGCGGGACTTATCGCGTATGTTTTTATACGTCGGGTAAGGGAAGGTAACTTTATTATATAAAAACATACGCGATAAATCCCGCTATAGTCCATTCGTGTTAAGAAAATAGTGACGTCGTAATATTCAGAGGTTAAACTGGCCAATGAGACGTGAGTAAATTGGAAAAGTCACATTGACCAATTGCAGACAACCGTTGTCACGTCTCATTGGTCAATTCGTGGAGATATTATGACGTCACTATTTTCTTAACACGAATGAACTATAGTTATTAATCATATATAAAGCCTTACCTTTTTAAGATTAGCATAGATCTCGGTCTCGGAGGCGGACTTGGCGATGGGATAGGCCTTCTTCTTGGGCGAGGGGGGTGCGGGTGGTGCGGGGGCCGGCATCACGAGGCTGTCCTGTTCGCTGTCCGTCTGGCTCGTGTTCTCTGTCTCGCTGTCCACTAGAATGCAGTCCTGAGGGGAAAAGGTACTGATTTAATACATTTTGGAGGTTTATAGAGTACTCGGTCAAGTTTAGTGTTATAATTGGTGTTGGTTAGTTTCTTGGTTATACATTCACGCCCTCATCTATCTATAAGAACTATCGCAGAAGGCATTTGGTGGTATAGTAAATAATAAACCTATTACCAACTCCCTTACAGCTGTCTTGTGCTAGCTGGGACGTGAAAAATGCTAACTAGTTGCCATTCTTCCCGGCATGTCGTAGGAGGCGACTAAGGGACTAGGGCTAAATGGAATCTACTTGCCTAGATGCCAGCAACCTGTCACCAATGTTACATACGACATCACAACCCCAATATTCATGCAAACCGTGACCTAGGAGATATTATATCCACCCCGAGAGGGATTAAAGGACGTGAAGGTATATATGTATGTATGGATGTAGTATTGTTGAGACCTCCGTGGCGCGATCGGTTAGACACCTGAACGCTAATCGTGAGGTCTCTGGTTCGATTCGCGGTGGAGGCAGAGTTAAGAACTACGCTTTTCTATTGCTTTCCAGTCTGGTCGTTGAATATATATGCTATATATGTATTTATCTATATATATCATATGTATACATTTCTTAAATATACGTTGACCAGTACCCTTAACACAAGTCTTAAATGTACTTACCAAGGGGCTAGTTCAATTGGTGTATACTTACGTCCTCCTCGATGTCTCCGTTGTGGTGCTGGGCGCGGTACCTGGCCAGGATCCTGTCGTGGGGCGACGTGGCTGCCAACTTGCGGGGGTAGCTCCACGCCTGCCGGTTCGGAGTGCCTCCTGGAGGAAAATTTAAGGGGATAGGATTGTAATAAAAAATACATTAGATCCAAACTAAAAATAAAACGTCAATCCGAGGTTCAGTCTACGTCGAAAGGTATGTATTTTATTGTAAACAAGTTATTTTTTGTTCTACTGTACAACTGCTGTAGAATGTAATATGCTTTCTTCGTAATCCAGTAAGAATATTGTTTAGAAATGGGTAGTTTTGTATATATTTGGGAAAATATGTAGTCGTCTTTATCACCATAACGCTAAATTCCATACATCTGTATCCCTCACAACAACCTAAACGTGACGTCACAATCTTCGCAACCTTACGTTAATCGCCTCTCAAACGGCCTTTCAACATACCTGACGGCGCATAAACCCTGTAACCTCTAGCCAGGTATTTGGTCTGCAGTTCAGCGCACGTAGTCAGCTGTTCGTCCACCATAGACTCGTGCTTGGCGGCGGCTTCGCTTGCTTCCTGCGTCGCTTGCGTCACAGTGTCTAGTAGCGCCATCTCTGAAGCCACGGCTGCAGTTAACGAGTCTGCCACTTGGGACAAGTCTGCGTTGGTGCGGGTTAGGGGTGGCTGGAAAATAAATGTTAGGTATAATAATGGCAGGAAAAAACATCGCGGGGAAACCTACCTAGTGTATTTTGTTTGGAGTTCAACCGCCGAAGCATGTTTGAAGGGAAATATTTTTGTCTGATTTTCGTTGTATCTTGTCGCATCGTCGTCGAAAATAAATTGATGAAATACACAGACTACCTCAGAAAATAAGTCAGAGTTTGTAAATAGCGATATTTTTACCAACTTTCACCTCGAGTACTCAATATAAGAATAATAAAGAAAGTTAGATTAGGTAAGTTTTAGAAGACCATAGATAGAGATTAACTAATTCCGCATTCGCAGAGATGGCCACGCGTACCTCCGGGTAACCCTAAGAAAGGTTTATCTATAACCAAGAAATTGATTTCAAATAATTAGCTTTATCCAGAACGATTTTTAATAAGATTTACCATGTTTTCCCTTATCATAGAGCTCTTTGCACATACATTCTAAACTAAGATTGGGCGCAAGTACTAATGGAATAAAATAAAGTAATGGTGCTAAAGTATATGTAAGTATTTCATAAGGATCCTTACCTCCACAGCCTGTATCACAGCATCAAGGGTTTCCGATGTACTGTTTACCATTCCATCGAACACTTCAGAGCTCTTAGCCTGGATATCTTTCGTCACTTTATCGTTTTCTGACAACGCGCTCTTTACATTGTCCTGTAAAAACGTTTTATTATTACATGTTTAATTCGGTGTAGTTCAGTCGTTGATGGTGAGTACGGGGTTCAAATCCCAGAGCGAGAAAAGAAATGAACTTTTCTAATTTTCTATGTACAGTCAACGCTAAAAGTGCAGTCCCAGTAACTTTTTTATAAATTTATGATAACAAAAGACAATATATTCCATTTCGAAGCATGCGAATAGTGGCCATGCAATCCATACCGGCGCCAGTTTTAAAATGTAATATATTGTCTTTTGATCTTATAAATTTAAACCTTACAAAAAGTTGCTGGGACTGCACTTTTAGCGTTGACTGTACATTTTCGCAATAAAAATACATTTGCGAAGTGAAGAGAAACATCATGTATAAAAATACTTGCTCTCTTAATAAGAGTCAGTGCTTATAATGACACGGCTTAACTCCTGTCAAATCGAGTACTGACTATTACGACCTCTAGGCCGCCACACATACGAGAGAAATTTAAATTGTAATTACTTTAACACAAACACCACAAATGACACTATCAATAAAAAAAAACAAATATCAACATCCTAGAACGCGCAATTAAAATATTTAACAGAAACAAGATATATATATACATTTGCAACTCAGACCATTAGCCTGGACGAACACCTGCCCAGGTAGGAAGCTTCCTCTATTCTTGTAGGACACAGTGACTCCATGACTATCTGGTCAACACGTGACCAATTGCTGAGATGGTCACTCTACCTCTGACTACCCCGCAAAGGCTAATGGTCGTCAAATACATATATACATACCTCTGCAGTGCTGTGTACTTGAGCGAGGGTACTGATCATGTGCTCGTTGATATTGAGAACCACATCGCCTACTTTGCTCGATACGGTATTCATATCCGATGGTATCGAAGATAAGACTGAAATAGAGTAACAGAAATTAAGAAACAAACAATCACTACTATGTAGCCCTTGCAGAGTACTCAAAGATTCATTTAAGAAACTACTGATTATATAAACTATGGGGTTAGGTTAGTTATAACCTTTTCTGAGGATCTTTTTTTCTTATTTACAGACACATCATGCCCTTCCCTATAGTGGGGTAGGCAGAGATTACGTATCCTCATTTGTCTCGATCCTGACAAACCTCTTTCGGTTCATTAGGTATTTTTATGCATTTCCCAAAAGTGCAAATTAGTTTATTAAATGAATTTCATGTGATACATGACCTAAAGATTATAATATATTACCGGTCTCCTGCAAGAGTGGAATGTAAAAATATTGCTAACTAGCTGCCATTTTTTTTCCAGCATGACGTAGGAGGCGTCTACGGGACTGGGGGTATATGGAATCTATTGGACGATAGACTAGAAACCTGTCACCAATGCTTCATATGACATCAGAACTCCAATACTTCAAAGTTTTGTCTACCGCGAAAGGTATATCGAAACCATTATATACGTAAACGCCATTTATGACGAAAATAAGCTAAATATATAGTTCAATTCCATTTTTTTTTTGCAATACTTGGTGTTGGTTTCATGGCGAGATGACGACTTCTTTGGCGTCTAGGCAGTAAAAAATATTGGATATTTTTGCTTTTCACATATGAAATGAAATGCTTTTATTCAATACTGGGGCTAAAAAGTGACCAATGAGATGTTTTCACGTCTCCAAGTTTCTAGCCACAGTGAAAAGGCTTAAAGTCTACGAATGTACACGTATGTATTCATGATACATTACCATCATGGAAGTCCTCACTAAAGTGACTCAAGCATTGTTCGCTGGAGCCAAAGCCGCTCTCGAAGTCCCTCAGCGCAGCCGCCTCATACTCCTGGTCGGCCTTCAAACTGCTCATTTGGGACTCGAACCAGGTTCTCACTTGGCGCTTGGTTTCTTCTAAGAAACCTAATAACAGACCAATGAAATTTGGATACTGTCGGATGACTGACTATGCAGGTTAACTACAGTGTATACTTTGCACTGCGTTAAAATTTTCTGCTTTAGTTGTTGTGTAGTATAAATTTTAAGCAGTGATTGTGATTAAAGTATTTTATTTCATTCTTTCATATAGTGAATCCACGGTCTTTTATCTTTTAATTCGTTGTAGCTCAGTCGTAAGGGTCTTGACTCGGTACAAGAGGGTTCAGGGTTAAATCAAACCCTGGTACATATACCAAAGAAAGTTAATGTTTGCAATAAAAGACTTTTGTAAAATGTACCGTCTACTACTATGCCTTGGAACAAGTATTGCTATGGCTATTGTAAAAAGTACTTGTGAATGGTGACATCTTTTACCAACCGTCCCGTTACAGACTATTTAAGATATCGGTCCGAGGTGGTCATATTATAACTCCGCAATTATCTACACTTAAACCACTGAGTACCTATTTTACTAGAAAACGTGACTCAACTGACCCTTGACCATACCTATTTCACCATGGCCGAAATGCCGGGTAATAAAGGTAATTCTTTGTTGATACAATATACGCATTAGGTTCCAGTTTTCTTGTAAAATGAATCAAAATCGCATCATCAAGTACATCAAGTACAACTACTTAATGTCTTATGAACTACTTCAATACCTACCTTGTTGCTGCTCAATATCCATCCTCTTCTTACTAAGTCTTCCTTCTAGAAGACTGGTCTGCTCTTCCGCGTGCCTCGCCAGCCGTTCTTCTAACGCTCTTCTCTCATCTTCTATCCATTGGTGCAACTTCTCTTGCTGCTGCTGCCTCTCTAACTCTATCTCCTCTCGCTGTTGCGTTAAGCTAGCCTCCATGCGGGTTATGTTGTCATTCGTTTCCTGTAAAAGTAGGTAAGTATTTGTTATATTGTTAACTAATGGAAACTAGGGAAATTGGGAGTTTGAAATCCTGACTTCACTTAGGCGCTGTCTCATCTCGATAGTAGTAGAAAGGACGTGAATATTGTATACATTTTATAGTTCTATTTAGTATAACTCAACTTTAACTCAACACAACAAGACAGTTTAGGCGATGCCAGTCCAGTAGTTATAGGTTCAAGTTTAACGCCGCAGAGGGATAAGTAGAGACCAAACTGCTTTCATTTCATCGACATACATACACTCCACATACACACTCGGCGACTATAGATACTATATTAAACTTCGTACATACCTTGTACCATAACTCCGTATGCGAGTGCCGCTGCGTGATGTTATTCTTCCTATCTTCCCAGTTCTTCTTCTCCCTGTCACTTCTCTTCCTTTCGCTGCTGGTCCACTTCTGCATCAGTTCTGCGTATGCGCTCTGGAGCTTCCGGGTGTGATCTTCGCTGAGGGTGCGCTGTAAGTAAAAAACAGGTATGAAAATAGGTAATATGTTACTTGGTTGTATAACAATAATTAAGGGTATTGTATCCCAAAAATAAATTCACGAACTGTCAAAAATCCGATATTTCTAGCGCAGCAGCGCTGAGTACATTGCGCGTTAGTGCTGTTTTTAGCGGTTGGACAGAATATAAAATATAAAAAGGCGCGAATTTCAAAACATCGCGAAACGTTTATGGGTGTTTTATATTAACAATATAATTGATTTTTAAACTCAATAGTGTGCCGATTGCAAGACAATTTTTTAATTGCTAAATAAAACGTACATTATCTATCTATCTAACATAAAATAAACATTGTGATGATTTTTCGACAATCCAGACCGACTTCTTAGCAGATATTCTCTGTCGAACGTGACAGATAGTTTTGATCATGACGACGCGCCGCCGCGGCGTGTAAATTGCAGATAGTTATATCAATAAATACGTATCGTTTCCATATGATGCAACGTAGAAACTGATATTCTCACCCAAATCCAGATTGTAATCAATCCAACACGAAATAAATTCAAGTTTTCCAGTGTTTGTAATGATGCTAGTACAGATTACAATATGTATGTATGTAGGTATGCAACTACCTAACCACTCATTTACTGACTCCGAAAGGTTAACGAATTTGTAAAACTATGTTTTTAGATTATAATGCTTTTGAAATGAAATATGTTCTTCAACGAAAGATCGGCTGTAGACATTTTTCATATGCGTAAGTATTATGATTACCTAGGTTAATTCAGTTCATTCACGGTAAAATTATATAAGTACCTATTCTACAATACTTTTTACCATATTGTAGATATAGTAGTCATACAATTTATTAGTTACATTTACCCACACTACACATATTGAAATAAAATTGAGCTCATGAATTTAAGTGTAAACTCGTTACAATGCATAAAACCTAATTTTATTTTGCCTAATACTGCTTGATTTTGCGACTAAATTTACAAACGGAATATGTACTAGGGTCACAGACTTTTATAGGCGGGCAGTCGTACGAAAAATGTAAATGTCTCGATTTTCATACAGATATCTTTTGATCCTGATAAACTACTGTTATACTGTCAATTATTTGTTTATGTGTTATGTAATGTCAATAATGTTTTTGCTGAAATATTGGGCAGGTATTTGAATCGCGCTATCGCTTAGTTGTGATCGTAAAATAGGATTTTACGGTTGTGATTTATACACCGGTTCTCGTTCTATCACCGAAGTTAAGCAACGCAGGCGTGGAAAGTAATTGGATGGGTGACCATTTAAATTGTTCACGTGCTGTTGTTTTAGTAAGGGAACCTGGTTTGGTTATGTAAGGACTTAGTTAATCACCTATTACATTGGCTATTGATAATCAGGTAACGATTGGGTTTCGATTGACAAAAAAATGCAAAAAAACTTAGTTGCCACTCAACATCTGACTACCCCGAAGGGGATGTGGGATGGACGTAGCCATATCAATCGGGGTCGGTGGCAGCGACGAATGTGAGCACAGTATTTTGTACCTATTCAGGATTATAAAACTATAAACACTGCGCACTCGTAGATAGTTTTCAGATACTTTAGTAACTACGATTTAATTATATGCATTGAAATTGTCTTGTTGCTTGTTGTTTTGTCACGATGATGTGTCTTCTCGACATACTCAAACACATACACCTGACCTCACAAAGCGTACCTACCTATTTTATTATTTGTTAATTTGATATAGTAACAGTCTGGCGTATTTAAAATGAAATTAGTTTAAATGATTATTAGCTCTCGGAATCTGTAACTGTCAGCTATTCTTTTACGTTTAAATATGGTTTAGACCACGAACCTTTGTAATTGCTCTTTGGTATAGAAACTAGCACCAGATGTAAGTACCTCTGCGTCCAAATGCTGGAATGAAATACCTCCACCTATTCGCGACGTTGCTTCTAGGGGAGCTTTCTACCTTAGGTATAAGGCTTGTCTTCTCGAACAACAAAAATCCTTACCCTAACTCCTATCAATGTCTCACCTTGTCAGTGCAAATACCATAGTTATATATTTTTCTTTCTATATATGAGTTTGAATAAATGTGTATGTGTATGAAATATATTAATGTATGTTTATACGATGTTACTACTGTTTATAATGTATATATATTATGTATGACTGTGTATGTGTGTGCCTATAACTATCTATCTACATGTCTATAATATATATATATATATATATGTTCTTGTTTATGTTGCCCGAAGTATGATTATAAATTATAGTGTATTAATTTTATGTATGCGTATTATATACATACATACGCTTCACGATTTGTGTATACACACTCCTTTTTTTATTATGGGGGGTAGTCTGAGGCTTGAATGCACATCTCCGAAATTTCGAAGGCATGTTAGGTATGGGTCATTCGAAGCACGCGTCTCACTAGATAGACAACACCCAACGTGATAGGTAGTGAACCGTATCGCCGTATATAGGCATTGACTATTACCTATCCTGAGGGATAGGCAGGTTTCCTCACGATGTTTTTCCTGACCGTTAGCGACTGTAAATTATATACGTAAATTAAAAACAAATATTTAAATTTCATTCATTGGTACATGCTAGAGTCGGGATTCGAACCTAGGACCTTTCTCATATGAAGTCCGAGTTCTTAGCCACTGGGCTACAGCCGAACTCGTATTATATCTGTATTTGTATATTATAAATTAGTTATTTTATGTATGTTTGTTATTTATTATATTATGCAGCTTGTGACGGTTTCCGAATTGGGTGCTGCCGGAGGACCAGTGATTGCAGCCTAGCTGCATCGTATACTGAGGCAGCACCTTTTCACTGCATCAATGGTTTTTTACATACCTATATTTTTTCCATGTTTGTGTTTTGTTAATGTAGTGAATAAAGTTTCTTTCTTTTTTTCTCTGTAGGTGTAAAAATTTGCAAACACACATCGTGTATTGATATACAATTTACTACTTACATAAGCTCCTGAAATAAGTATACTATAAATTTAGTTATAGTCTATAATGTATGTAAGTAATGGTTACTGCACTAAAATATTGTTTGTAATAATAGGTACCTATTATTTAATTTTATAAATGCTTGTATTAAGGTTACATTACAATTTGATTAGTGACTAGGTATGGACATCTACTGATTAGTGCAAATTATATCCTGTGTATGGAAATGAGTTCTATTTTTAGCGAGTAACCTCGTCCAGCGTTCCGTCACTGCCCCCTCACTCATCTAAAATAAGTTAAAATCAACGCTAATATAAGTCAATATCAAATAAGTATGATGAATTAGATTTAAATTTAATTAATAATAATTTAGATTTAATACTGGCCTTACAGAAAAAAATAATATGACAAATTATATGCGCTTATCGTTACAACTTGGTTACAACAGCACAATGTCCAGGATTTAGACTGGCCTGCGCAATCTCCAGACTTAAATCCTATTGAGCATGCCTGGGATATGCTTCAGAGAAGAGCTCTAAGAAATTTCCCAGAAGATATTGTCAGAGAAAACCATCTTTTCTTGCATCTTAGCAGGACTTGGGACAATATTCCACAACGGGATATTGACACCCTTGTTTTAAGCATGCCGAACCCCTGCAGATGTGTCAGGAATGTCTTAGGAAGATCTACACATTATTGATTTTCAGTGGAACACGATTTTAGTAAAAAAAAGTAAATGTTATGTTGAAGTTTTATCAGAGTTTTTTCTCTTGTTCTAGATTATTTTAAACTACAACTTTCACTAAAATATTTTCATTTAATCAGATAGGCTAATAATCAAGGTTTAATTTAATATACAGGCACAGATAATATAATACTACAGATACAGGTGTCTTAACTAAAAGGTAGTACAATTTTAGTTATTTAGGTTTGAGTTCAATATCCCTAGACCATGTTGATGTGTGTATGTTCTTACAGATACCTACCACCTTATTCCAAAACAAAGTCGATGTTTTGTTATAGAAACAAGTCCGTGTAAAACAATTGCAGCCCCTTGTTTATCTCTGGGATAAATACTTTTGAGGTTACCTTTCTGTTTTAGTAGTGGCCAAGTATGTTTTTATATCTAAAATAAGTTAAAATCAAAGTTAATATAAGTCAATATCAAATCAGTATGATGAATTAGATTTCTTGCAGATAAATTGTTGTTATTTCATTTGTAAATTCTTATGCATGAAGCATTTTATTCTATAAATATCGATTCACAAAGCAATGCGGCGGGATAATAGGGGATATTTTATGTAATGTTATTTATGTTTGCGATATAAACAGGTTCCACACTACGATAGTTTCAAAAACACTGAAATAAATCACATCAAACTTGATATAACAAAATCATAACAAACTTTATTGTCATGGCGGATGCACGTTCCGTGTATCAATTGAATTGTAAACGAAACAAACACTAATAAATTATAATCAGATTATACAACAACTTATTATTTATTAATATATATTAAAAACATTGTAGTCATAAATATATAAAAGTAATCAATATTTAAATAGTAAATCACTTGTGGTAAATAATTGTAATTTTATAGAAACAATAAGAAATAGTGTATTAGAACGTACTTGAGTGAGTACCCTAACGCGACCTCCTGTAGGAGTCTGTGAGCCTAGTAATGCGCTTGTATTTTCGTATGGTTTTGAGCTGAAAAAGAGCTTCAAATATAATTTCTTCGATTTATGCGTAAAGTTTGCTGAGGCAAACAATACCTACAGACTACTGAGCAAAATTTTGAGCAGCAGGATACGTATAATAATTATACATTTTTTTTGGTGTGACCTCCAACTCCGTTATGAGAGCCTAGTGACCGAATTCGGATTTCGATAGCAATTTGTCTCTACAAAATTGCTCCGCGGTCTACCCTTCTTGAGAGAGATGAGTCTGAGTCGTAAAAAAATCAAAATCTAACCAAATGCCGTTCTTTCCGTATATCTGTCCGGCACCGGTATAACCCATTCTGCAGTTCGCCAAAAACTCAAATTCAAGTTGCCAAAGAGCATACCAAATGTATATTGATTTCGACTATCACAAATGCATACTTAACCTCTGACTACCCTGAATTCGGTCACGGTCGTAATGCATAATATATAGTTATTAATAATTATGTGTGTGTGTGTATATAATATAGCATAAATAACCTATCTTGGGGTTCACTAATTGCTGCCTACCTACTGTGAAGAAAGCTGAAGTGATGTCAGAATGTATCATGATCTGAACTTCTTCTCATAATATCCGAAACATCAAGCGGTAAATCAAAATTATTTACATTCATTATCATGATTTTTTCATATCATGTCTGACATATATATACCTGTCATAGGCATAAATGACGTAAGAATAAATTTATATCAAATATGGCGTCGCATCAAGTAAAATACTTTTAAAATATACATGTAGAATAAATCAACTTTAGCAGTTCACTTCGAAAGAAAAAAATCGCTTGTAATATAATAAGCAATAACCTCAAACACCAAAGTGATTACACTTTGTTTTCCAAATTTCACTTATTGAACTAAGAAATAACTGATCTCGTGTGATTATCTAGCGGTTTAGCTGTGATCGCCAACAAAATGGACGTGCTCCCCACGCTGGCATTCGCCAAATTCTGAACGCGATCTATTGAAACTAGCGACTCGCGGCGGACGCGTAACCTGTCCATATAAAAATGTATGAAACAGATGGCGGCCCAAAATTGGGCGTTTTATACTTACGAAAACTGCAGTATTATGAATAAAACAGGACCTAATATGTTTTTAGTCAAATTATTTAGTATTTAGAGAACCCATTATTGTATATTTTGATTTCAGATCTTACTCCGTGACGAAATAAACGAAAAAATACAAAACCCTGTTTGCGCCATTTTTCTGATTTTTTATCAACTTTATGCGTTTATATTTACGTAATTATTGATATTTAACTCTTGAAACTACTTCAGTCATCAATTTCAGTCTTTCATTATGCTACCTTGAAAGTATGATAGGTGTCAGTAAGTTCTAAATAGGTTTAAACTGAAAAATGAAAACACTCGTTTCGCTCATTTCCGCGAACAATACCCTTAATACATAATACAATATGCACGTGGGTCCGTGGTGGCCATAGAATTACTACCTTCGCAATTGAGGAGATGGACACCTAATTTTCTGACTAAAAAGGGTTAATGATCGTCAACGCGCTTAAAATTAATACAATTATTATACAAAGAACTTGCATCAGTTTTACCATGTATCATTTTGGATTCTTTTAGGCTACCAACTAATCACCCACTACTACAATGTTCCTTACGCATCACAGAATTAATGCTAAAAGTTACCTACATTACATATCTCAAAACTCCTTCGTACCCCGTAAAGGCTTAAAGGACAATTGTGTGCTAAAATTATGTATAAGTAAACCTTACTACTAACCATTTCCCTCAAACATTCCTCCAACCTCTGCCTCCCCTCTGCATCCTTCTGTTTAACGCCGTCCACACACTGCCGCATGTCATCCAGCCACTTGCGCATCAGGGCCTCTGTCCTACCCCTTTGGGCGACGTAGGCTTGAGTCAACTCTTCCTTGCTGGACGCCGATCTGCCTCGTAGAGTCACCAGCGCCGAGTCCGTTTGGGCTTTGATCTGGTATACAGGTTGAGTTAAATGTAAGGTGAATATGGGATTCGTGATCTCTGCCTATCAGTTTTTAGGGTTTAGTGTGTATGTATTATATATTTTATTAGTTTTATTAATCTAATTTGATTCATTTTAAGAACTAGTTTACGATAATGAGATATTTTTTGATAAAAAATGTTTTTTTACGTTCAATAGGTTAAATCACCTATTGTAAGTAAAAAAAAAACACGATTCTTATGTTGAATAAAAAATTGTAATTTCATTTATTAAAACTATAAATAATTAATTCTTAACTAGAGGACACAGACGAAGACAATATAAATTATGTATATGTAACACGGATTACAAATACTAACATACAAGCTATAATCCGTGTATGTCACCGACGTGCATATATTAGAAGGCATTCGCAACGCTGATATATTATGTCCGAACGGTAAATTTACCCCTAGTTCCTTAGACATCTATAGTATGTTAGATAGCGCCTAGTTAGTATTATATTTACCTGTTGAACAGCCAAGTCAATCTTCTGTTGTAAATCGCTGATGCTCCTTTTGCTGTTATTGTGATTTTCTGCAGTTTCTTTAGCGTGGACGTCTGTAATTGAAAACAAGATAATAACATTTAAAACATTAGAGATTCACGACTCCTTAGCTAGGTTATCAGAGTTTCAGGAGTCCAATCTATCCAACTTTAGAGTTAGTAATTCTAATTAGTAATTCTATAGCCACCATGTAGTCTCAATGTATACACAATGCGACAGCGGGTAAGCTGTGTCGTCATTTACAAGCACTATTACCTGTTCAAAGGAAAAGCCAGGTTTCCTCACTGTATTTCCCTTACCATAGTATTCGGTGAATTTCACAAATGTATTTTTACTGCTAAAATTTACATAGGAAAACAGAACACATAATTTCTATTGGTACATGTCCAACTGATCAAGCTTCCAACAACAGATCTACACCGAATTACAATGTTACGTTCTACATCGTCCACATACATACATACATACACTTCACGACACGACCCTTGCGGGGTAGTCAGAGATTCAGGTATCCATCTCCGCAATTGCAAAGGTAGTAATTCTATGGCCACCTCGAACCCACGTGTAGATCAGAGTCAGTACTCAATGTGACAGATGGTAAGCGTTCACAAAAGCACTAATAGCAAAAAGGGTAGACAGTGCCCCTCATACATATACGCGGCCGTTTATTCGTGTATGGTAGTTGCTTTACGAGTGTAATATGATTGTGTCTATGAATTGTATGTGTATTTTGAATTGTCTTGTTTAGCTTAGATCAAAAAGTGGATGACGAAATTGTTTCAACTCATTGCCTAGCAAATATTTGTAATTGTAAATGTTCATTGATTTGTGTAATACTCTCGTAAGGATGTCCTGTAATTGGCTACTTTTAATGGCTTCTTAGTTTTAAGTTCTTGAACTGTTATTTTGCTGTTGGATGTCTTAATAAATAAATACATACCAGTGGTAGAATGCAGCCCCTGCATGTGTTCTTGGAGCTGCATCGCGTAGCCTCTGGTCTCCGCGCGGATGGCTGCCCTGGCCTCGTCACTTTGCTCCTGGTACTCACGCATCACTTGTAGGTTGGACTGCTCTAGGGTCCTGGGACAAACGGAGTGGTTAGAAGGTATAGGTTATAATATATAATTACATATAGATTCAAGGCCTTAATCAGATGCTGCGGTGGAACGATGATATCTCCTAGGTCGCTTTTTAGCTTGAATATTAGGGTTGTGGAACAATGAAACATTGATGGCAGGTTACCTATCGCTTAATAGATACCATTTCCTCTAATCTCTTAGTCGCCTTCAAACACATATTGATATGAACTGCTAGATAGTTAGCACACAGTTAGGACTAGTATGAAATTTAAGAGTCATATAAGAATGGATCTATAAGACAATGGGCTTAGTTACCGGTCACCAATATTTAAGATTAATGCCATTGCTAACCCAATACTTAGTTTAGTTTATTGGGTTCCGCAATTTGGACCATTTTTGCGTGATGCGATACCGATTAAGTATCATCACATCAATATAACACACATACACATTACGCCTAATTCCCTGTAGAGGGGTAGGCAGAAATCACGGATTCCCATGTGTCCCGATCCTGACAGACCACTTTCGCTTCATACACACTCATACATCTTCTCATACACACTCGGCGATTATAGGTACTCCTAACGTCACCTTTTTCAGTATAGCGTCCATCTGACTGTTATATGTCTTAATATTATTACATCAATATAAGTTATATAAGAGTATGTGAAGAGTCTTATCTAAAACCGAAGCCAAATGAGATATTAAGACACCCAGCGTTACAGGTAGATCCTTACTTCCTCTTTTCCACAACATCGTGCATGGCTTTGAGGTGGTCGGAGGCTGTTTCGGCGACGTTGAGCAGCCTCTGCGCCTGCGAGCCCAGCTGCGCCTCCGTCTCCGCCCGCTTCTCCACTAGATGGCGTTGCTCGTCGCATTCAGTTCGGGTTTGCTTTAGGAGCTGCAATGCAAATAAGGACGAATAGAGATCCCGTCATATAAATTGGCAGTTGGGGGCGTCGCCACAGTCGCGTAATTCAGTGTTACCAGTAAATACGCCAAAACTAGCACTCACTGTGCCATACGGCTCGATACATTATAGGTCTCATTTGTAACGGTCTTTGGTTGCAGAGCTATAAACTCAAATAAAACAAATTAATATATCAAAGTCAAAAGTCAAAATATTTTTATTCAAAATAGGCCCTATCATAAGCTCTCTTTGAAAGTTATTTTATGATCTAAGTACAAATTAAAAAAACTATATATTGACAAAAGGAATATATATGAGTGAAGTGGAAGGGCGGTTACGTAGGGGCCGGCCTAATAAGACATATATGTAACAGTCAGATAGACGGTATATTGAAAAAAGGTGACGTTAGGAGTACCTATAACCGCCGAGAGTGTATTAGAGAATGAATGTCAATGAAGCGAAAGTGGTCTGTCAGGATCGGGACAAATGAGGATCCGTGATCTCTGCCTACCCCTCTACAGGGAATCAGGCGTGATGTGTATGTATGTATGTAAAAAAACTAAATTCAAACATGGCACTGAGCATTGTCAGGTACATATTTTTACCGAGGTTAGTTCACCAACCATTTCGGCTGCTCAAGATGCCACGTCATGAAGACCACGACCGCTCTGATAAGAGCGTAACGATTGAGAAGAAGAAGTTCAGCGGAGACCCTTGGAGAAGAACTAACAAGAAACTCCAGAAATCAATTTATTATAATCACCCTTAACAAACATAAAAATTACAAAGAGTGGGCAAAAAACACAACGCTGGTAATACTAAATTTACCTTTCATACAAAATAACACGCAATGGCGGAAACGTCAAATTTAGTTCCAAGTTTGGCTACTGCCACCTTATGTGGCGGGTACTCTATGCCCACTGTAGTTATAAAATTCGGCGTGACATAGTTGTTTGGGTACCACTGTAGTGGGTACAGGGTTCAAACCTCGTAGCATGTACCAACGGAAATAAAATTTCTGTTGTTGTCTATTTAATGGATTTGCGAAATGTACCAAATACTACGATTAGGAAAAACATCGTGTATCAGTCAGTTCTTGTAAATGGCGACACAGCTTACCTAGCACATTGACTACTAACTATCTGGTCAACACATGGGTTCGAAGTAGCCATTTCTACCTTCGCAATCGCGGAGATGGACACCCGAACCTACATATATGGAACGTATATGTATTTGACGACCTCCGTGGCGCGATCAGTTAGACGCCTGAACGCTAATCGTGAGGTCCCGGGTTCGATTCCCGGTGGAGGCAGTGTTAAGAACTACGCTTTTCTTCTGCTTTCCAGTCTGGTTGTTGATTATATATGCTATATATGTATTTATCTATATATAATAAGTATACATTTCTTAAATATACGCTGACTAGTACCCTTAACACAAGTCTTAAATGTACTTACAAAGGGGCTAGTTCAATTGGTGTAATACCGTCCTACAATATTATTATATATGTTAACTAACCGTATGCGTAGTATCCAGCTTATTCCTCGTCTCTTGCAACTTCCGCGTGGTGGAGTCAAGCATCTTCTCCTTGAGAGCCAGCTGCTTGTTTAACTCCTCGAAGATCTGCGTCTTCTTGTCTCTCTCCTCCTCGATAGCTCTCTTTTGTAGGAGGAGCTCCTGGATCTCTTTTCGTTGCTCCTCCTGTTTGAAGGTCAGCTCAGCGTACGTTTCGTTGGCTAGGTACACGCCTGTTGAGAATAGATTAAGTTAAAAATTAGTCGTTTGCTTTACTGGGTTGTTGTAAACATTAATATAGGTCAATTATTTATATTTTAATTGTCATTTTATTCAGTGTGACATTAGTCCATTACCTACCTTTGTTAATATTTTTAGGTATGCATTTCAACAAGTCCTATAAGTAGCTAAATACCCCCGCCTTCATACAATTACGAAAACGACTTAAATTACCTTTCAATAGTTAGACTAATATATGCCTATCCCTTCCGGGTGGACAGACCTCGGAGATATTAGATCTCTTAGGTCAGTTATTAGCATTCATAATGGGGTTGTGATATCACATTGAACATTGCAGACTGGTTTCTAGCCTATCACCCATTATAATCCACTCAACCTTAGTCCCTTAGTCTCTTTCGACTTGGCGGGAAGAACGGCAGTTAGCATTATTTATACGTCCCAATTACATACATATTATATATTTCTATCTTCAATGTGTGACAGAAGAGCATGTATGACGTTAATGAGTTTGAGTAACGCAAAAGGGTATTGTCAGGATCGTTCCAGGTGGCGATCAATAGTCTCTCCCATCCCATTGGGGACATAGAGACGTGAATATATGTATGTAATTCAATATGCAATCATTACCATTCTTATCCCTAGCCGCTTGCAAATCCCTCTTCAGCCTGTCAATCTCCTCAGCATACTCTTTAAGGATAGCCTTCTTGGTCATCTTCTGGTTGATTTCTGGCTTGTTCTGGATGTTCTTCGCTCGATGGGCGTACTCCAGGGTACTGAGGGTTTCCTCCAGGTCCTTATGGCCGGGGGATATGGTGGCTATTATGGAGGTCTTGGTGCGACCGCCCAGAGACTCTTGGAGAATGCGCGTCAGTTTAGATTCTCTGGAATTCGTTGGGAATGTTAGTAACTTTAGCATGTATATAATACACAAACTTATGAGGAAAATTAATGTCATGCTGAGACTATATAAGTATACATACAAACATATCACGTCTGATTACCTGTTGAGGGGTAGGCACAGATCACGGATCCTCATTTGTCCCGATCCTGACAGATCACTTTCGCTTCATTGACACTCATACATCTTTTCATACACACTGCGGTTATAGGTACCTAACGTAACCCTTTTTCATACAATCAATTTGTCTATTTCTAACGGGCTATCTTGCAGGGGACGTAAAAATAAACTAAATGCCCTTCTTCCCGGCATGTCGCAAACGGCTACTAAAAGCCTAGAAGACAATAGAATCTATTGATCAATGGACTATCAAGTTACCTATGTTCCATAATAACATCACAACCCCCTTAATTATGCTACAAAGCGACCTAGGAGTTATTATAATTTCTAATAATAATAATAATAAAAAGCGTTTATTTACAGCCATAAAAACATACACAATACAAAACGTTTACATTAAAAAACTGACAAATTAGGGGGTATAACTTGTGCATGTTATCGTCGCAGCTAAAGGGTTCTAACTCAGTTTAGTATGTTCCGTCTGGTGGCAAACGCAACGCTGGTCTTGTGTCAGAACCCCTGGAGAGCAACTCAATCTCCTAGGTTCCTTCCCGAAAGGGATTAAAGGACATGTATGTATGAGTACCTATAACCGCCGAGAGTGTACGAGAGGATGTATGAATGTCAATGAAGCGAAAGTGGTCTGTCAGTGGGACAAATGGGGATCCGTGATCTCTGCCTACCCCTCTACAGGAAATCAGGCGTGATGTGTATGTATTATGCACTAGGTCACTATTTAGCATGAATATTGGGGTTGTGATGTCATATAGTTGAGCAATTTAAATATTAAAGCTATCTCAACAACGTTAGTTAAACTAGATGGTCGAAAAGATATGAATAATAAGGAAGAGTTTATGTAGAGGGGCTACAGGGAATCAGGCGTGATAATAATAAGATTTAATAATAATAAGATTTGGACATTATTACACCAATTGAACTAGCCCCTCGGTAAGTACATTTAAGACTTGTGTTAAGGGTACTAGTCAACGTATATTTAAGAAATGTATACATATTATATATAGATAAATACATATATAGCATATATAATCAACGACCAGACTGGAAAGCAGTAGAAAAGCGTAGTTCTTGACTCTGCCTCCACCAGGAATCGAACCCGGGACCCCACGATTAGCGTTCAGGTGTCTAACCGATCGCGCCACGGAGGTCGTCAAAATGTATGTTTAAAACTTACCTGTAAGGTATGTGCGGGTGCCTCTCGACCAGCGCCTTGATGACCCTGCCCAGCGTAAGGAGGGACTGGTTGATGTTCACGCACTCTCTAGCCCTCTCCTTTTTAGCCGGATTGTCTGAGCCCGCCTTGCTTATGTTCTCCGAACCTTGGAAAGGGTACAGGGTTATTAAACATACATGTGGAATTGTGTTACATAATTTTGATTGCAGATAAAGCTAGTTTTGATCGACCAAAAATGGGAGAAACGTAAGTTTACGACAACTAATTCTAGATGTAAATTGCGTAGTAAGCGATTAATCGCTTCATTACAACCTTACTATTGTATGAATAGATAGGTAACATATATACATAAGAACACTATGCTTTGACTTATAATTTAACCGTCGTCGCTTCAAAGGTTTCCCGCCACTGAAATTATACGTTTCACGAATAGCCAATACTTTAATATGACTGATAGTAAGTCAATTGCCGTTCACATATACTGACTCTTACATATCCACTGGATTCCTGAGGTTGTTGAGTTAAGTAGGACTTTTAAATCAACAGTAGAATTATATTTTTAACAAAACTGTAATGTACAATAACTGTCTGAGTGTCTCTGGCTAGACACAGTTATTGTAACATAGAGATCCCGCCACATAAGGTGGCAGTAGCCAAACTTGGAACTAAATTTGACGTTTCCGCCATTGCATGTTATTTTGTATGAAAGGTAAATTTAGTATTACCAGCTTTGTGTTTTTTGCCCACTCTTTGTAATTTTTATGTTTGTTAAGGGTGATTATAATAAATTGATTTCCGGAGTTTCTTGTTAGTTCTTCTCCAAGCTAGGGTCTCCGCTGATCTAACCTCGGTAAAAAATATGTAAAGACAATGCTCAGTGTCATGTTTGAAATAATAGTTTTAAGAGATTCGCGATTTATACTCATGATATAAGATATAAGGGTGTGTATAAGATTGATTGCAGCTGTGGGAAATCCTACGTCGGACAGACTAAACGGTCTATTGCGGACAGAGTGAAGGAACACATAATATATGTAATATTTAATATGAAGGATAAGTCCCGTTAATTATTAATCATGTTTGAAATAGTTTAATAAACATATTTTGACTTTGATATATTAATTTGTTTTATTTGAGTTTATAGCTCTGCAACCAAAGACCGTTACAAATGAAACCTATAATGTATCGAGCCGTATGGCACAGTGAGTGCTAGTTTTGGCGTGTTTACTGGTAACACTGAATTACGCAACTGTGGCGACGCCTCCAACTGCCACCTTATGTGGCGGGATCTCTAAATGATATTTTTTTACATCTACATTTCCTATAAGGTATCCATGTTTACCATCCATCCAACCCGTAAAGCATTGAAGGACGAGAATGTACTTACTGAACTTTTACTTATACTCTACGAATGAAATATCTTGTGTTGGTATGTTTTATTCACTATGTGAGACCGGGTTATATCACGATAAATTAATAAAGATATCTGATCAACTTTATTTTGCCCACGGCCTATGCAACTGGGTCGAAACGTCGGGCAAAATAAAGGTAATCAGATATCTTTATTAATTTATCGTGATATGACCCGGTCTCACATAGTGAATAAATACATACATACACATCACGCCTGATCCCTGTAGAGGGGTAGGCAGAGATCACGGATCCCCATTTGTCCCGATCCCGACAGACCACTTTCGCTTCATTGACATTCATACATCCTCTCATACACTCTCGGCGGTTATAGGTACTCCTAACGTCACCTTTTTTCAATATAGCGTCTATCTGACTGTTATATGTCTTATTAGGCCGGCCCCTACGTAACCGCCCTTCCACTTCACTCATATATATTCCTTTTGTCAATCTGCTATCACTCATCCGCATAACATGTCCAAACCATCGAAGCATGCTCTTTTCAATCTTAGTCACTACATCTTCTTTCAAACCGCAACCTTCCCTTATCACACTATTTTTAATTCTATCATTCAATGTTACTCCTAACATGCTTCTCAGTGACCGCATTTCGACGGCATTGATTCTACTTTCATGCTTTTTTTCTACGTTTTCCTTCACCATAAACATGTCTACACTCACCAGCCAAGTCGACCAGGTTCAGTTTCCCGATCTTCACCAGCTCCTCGCCTTCGGGACTATTCTCCTTCATGTGCACGATTATCGTGAACACCGTGTGGGAGCGGCTGAAACACAAAGTTCACAACTGTTAGAGAGGTGATCAAATACGTACCATTACTTATATTAGAATAGTTACCTTTTAGTTTTAAGAGATTCACGATTTATACTCATGATTAATAACTAACGGAACTTATCGCCTAAGTTTTCGAAATTGTGTAGGCCGAATGTTATTAATAAAAACGTAGCAGTGAGGGTAGACAGTGAAGAATCTGACAGAGCGCTGCGGTGGAGACGAAGAAATATGATACGTCAGTTCTGCCCGTGACCAAGGCTACTACAACGTAGCCGAAATGTCGGGTTAATAATAAAGGTAACTTTAGTTCCTTTTTTCCACGGGATGACGTAGGGAGCGGCTAAGGGCTAACTAAAGTGACAAATATTAGGATTCAATTGCCGGCTTAGTTAATAGATGTAAGGCCATTAATAAAACAGATTTAAATAATACATCCCAAGATTCTGTCCTGTGAATGAAAGGACCCGTCCTGAAAGAATGTATATGTATGTAAAAAAATGTATGTATTCTACATGCTACCTAACTATTCTAATTGAATACAGAGTTACTAAATACTGAATGAAAAATACAAAAAGCAAACATACAAAATGGCACCTAAAAACTAAGACAATTAATTAACCCACTTATATAGAGTATGCTTCCTCAAATATTACGTTTTGCAGAACCAGTCCTATAGCTAAAAACATATAACCTATTTTTATTTATTTACAGAAATAACTTTAGTAATTTAAAAAAAAATTCATTTTCCTTGAGGAAACATAGTCAAAGAAAAACTACACTGGCATACAAAAAACTCACGTAGAATGTGTTTTATAGCCATTGGGCTGGTTACTGCAAACAATAATGACGACATACATTTTATTCTGAACAAGAAAATATCTTTTAAAACAAAAATCTATGAGCAAATGATCAATGTACACACATCAGATCTAAGAATCCTTGGATTTTAAAAACACTCAATGTATTTAACATAATATTGTAAACTAGTGACCCGCTCCGGCTTAGCACGGGTATAAAATATATAGCGTACTCCACTATTTAATGGATGTTATTATAGATATAAACCTTCCTCTTAAATCACTCTATGTATTAAAAAAAACCGCATCAAAATCCGTTGCGTAGTTTCAAAGATTTAAGCATACAAAGGGACATAGGGACAAAGAAAGCGACTTTGTTTTATACTATGTAGTGATACATCAATTACATTCTGTTATCTGGTGAAATAATAAAGTTAAAAGATCCAAAATAGATAAACATCTATAAGTAGTCAATCACCTTCTGAATGGAAATTATAGTCACCCAAACCTCTAACTACCCATAAGGACGTGTGTAACGGTGTATGTACAAATATGCTATGACACCAACCTGGACTGTGAATTCATGAGAGTGGAAGCCACCCGCCGTCTGTCCTGGCCTTGGGCCATTATTTTGTACACCTCATTCTTGTTGTACACCTAGGAAGACAATTAGGAATTAAACAGTTGATTGATTTGAGTTAGATAAGTGACTAATATCTAAACTAATTATTGTATTCATTAAATGCTGTGTAAGATTTACTTACACCATTAAATGTGTAATAAATTTCATAGTAAAATGAATACATCATGGCCATACAGAAAGGCAGACAGATATCTTATAATATTCTATTATTTAGTTAAATAGATTAAATATATTCTTCTTAACACTTGTTTATATAATTATTTATTTGTTTAAATACAAGCAAACACAACAGTCAAGATAACTAACATTCAAACAATCATACATCTTAAGCTACACTTCTCATATCTCTTAAGTTACCCTACAAATAACAACCACACAAATTCTTACCGTAATCTCCTCCAACCCGTTGACAATATTGGACCCCTTCCTCGTCACATCCTCGTAGATCCTGAGCTTGGAGTTGTCATCAGTACCGGATAGTAGGTCAAACAACTCCTCGTTGTATAGTTCGAGGTAGGACACGCGTACCGTGTACTCTGTGTTTGAGAGACGCAGCTCGTCAAATAGCTGACTCAGCGCTCGAGGCACTATGCCTGCTAGCGGGTCCTGGAATAGTTAAATTAATTGTATGAAATAGATTTATGATGATTATATAGTCATTAACTCATCATTAACTGTGTCAATGAATTTGGCATAGTTAATATGATTATTGGTGAGTTTGTCTATAATAAGTAAACTTTGTCCTATAATATTAATGGCCTTGAGTTAAAATGAAAAGCATGTATGAGAAAGTTAATGGGTACAAGTGAAGCAAGAGAGATTGTGTTTATAGTTCCAGGTGGCTATTGATAGTCTCTGCGTATACCCTTAAGGACAAGGAGGCATGAATATATAAGCATGTATGAATATATGTCAGAATTTAGAACTAGATTTAATCCATTTTTCCCAGAGAACAAGTGCACAAGTGCTAAGAGTGACTAGACTAAATTGATTAGAGGTAGAATAAGTCTTGTACAATCTATACAATTATAGTACCACTACAATTACAATAGAATAAAAAAGACTTAAATGTTCTAAGTCAATTCTGTTGTTAGTTTAAACTAGTCTTAAAATATTTACCATCTTTACATAAAGTTTAGAAAACAGTTGCTAAACCAATATTAGTTACTCTTTGGTATAATTTACAATACACTCACATTCTGCCAAGTGGTCCCATCTCCGCTGCTCTCCCCCACCATGGTATGGGTCTTGCCGGTGCCCGTCTGGCCATACGCAAACACTGTGCAGTTGTAGCCGGCCAGCACCTCTTCAATCAGCGGACTCACCACCTCTTGGTATATCTCAATCTGCAAAAATAGATAGATAGTGTGGTAAAAAAATAGATAGTGTGGTGAGAAACATACATATACATTTATATCCTCTTATCAGTGGATAGTACCTTGGAGACGATAATACTCCAAGGTCACTTTATACAATGAATATTGGGGTGGTGATGACATATGGAACATTGGTGACAGATTCCTAGCTGATTGCTCAACAGATTCCATTGATTTCTTGTTCCTTACCTCCATGATTAATAGCAAACGGGACTTATCGCGTATGTTTTTAAATAATAAAGTTACCTCTCTCGTCTCTCACAAGCAGGGCTAGGGATTTGTGCGACCCTGAGCATATGGACGAGGAGCTGCAGTATGTTCGGGATGTACTTAGGAGAAATGGTCATTACGTAGGTACTAAGTTGGTAAACCGTATATCCAAAAGAGAGAAACCCCCGTGTGTGGATCGCGTGCCGGTGTTCCTGCCTTATGTGAAGGGTGTTACAGACAAAGTTGGAACAGTCTTGAAGAACTACTCGATCAAGCCTATTTTCGTTCCATCTTCGAAGGTAACAGACTTTCTGAGAACACCTAAAGATGTAATCCCGTACCAAACACCGGGTGTGTATAAGATTGATTGCAGCTGTGGGAAATCTTACGTCGGACAGACCAAACGGTCTATAGCGGACAGAGTGAAGGAACACATTGCAGCGGTCAAGAAATTGGATACCAATAGGTCAGCAATAGCCGAACATCTACTAAACGAGGGTTTAAATCATTGGATTGAGCTTCATAAACCTACTGTGCTCTCTAATGAACGCCGATACTACAGTAGAATTGTACGCGAGGCGATTGAAATAAAAAAGCACAGTACATTCAATCGTGAAGGAGGTTACAAACTGTCTTCGGCGTGGAATACCGTGATAGATCGACATTCGGTTTAGCATGATCGTGTGAAGCCACAAGATACTGTGAGTGTAGTGTGTAGGTCGCGTGTGTTTAATAATAACGAAGCAGTGAGGGTAGTCGGAGAAGAATCTGACAGGGCGCTGCGTTGGAGGCGAAGAAATATGCGTCGTCAGTCTGCCCGTGACCATGGCTGCTGCAACGTAGCCGAAACGTCGGGTTAATAAAGGTAACTTTATTATTTAAAAACATACGCGATAAGTCCCGTTTGCTATTAATCATGAGTATAAATCGCGAATCTCTTAAAACTATCCTTACCTCCATGACATGCCGGGGAGAATGGCAGCTAGTTAGTTTTTTTTTTATGTCCCAGCCTAGCACAGGACATTACCAGTAACATTGAATTCCCTCACAATAATGATTAATGTTTTTAGAGTCAGGTTATTAACAATATAGAGGTTTGTTATGATTGTGATCATAGATGCAGACTTATCTAAATTACTCTAATTATTACTGCTTTATGGAAATTGAGAGATTTATTTCTCTCATAATAATATAATGTCTACTCTATATAAATTGAAAGTGGTTTTTATGGGATCCCAAAAAGAGATCTATGATCACTGCCTGTAAAATGAAACAGGCATAATAAGTATGTTAGTCTAAATTAAATCTGTCTATTAATGTTACAAACTATACCTGTTTAGCGCTAGGACTGAACGCCCGGTCAAATGTGAATTTCTTAGTCAACTGCGTCTGCTGCGACTGGCGCACAATCACCTCCCGGTTGTTCACCACCTCCACCACGCCTATGGACTTTATGTCCTTCTCGCGCTGGTTTAGTGGCCTGGAATGTAAACATAAACATACATACAATAGCATACGCTTCACAACTTGTGTATACACAGAGGCTTGAGTGCCCATTTCTGAAATTTCAAAGGCATATTAGGTATGGGTCATTTATAAATATTATAATTTAAAGATATGTGTTAATAATTTCATGCAGGAGTACAGTGAGCACTAAAAGTGCAGTCCCAGTGACTTTTTATAAGGTTTATTTTTATACGAACAAAGGACAATATTTTTCATTTGGGACTGCACTTTTAGCGCTGACTGTACATTAGACCAGTAAATAATGAAAACCTTACCAGAATAACTAACCAGTGAATAGTGAGTTGGAAAATTCTAATTATCAAGTATTCGGAATGAATTTAGCAGACAATAAACAGTTAATATGTGTAATCATATGGTTTTATTTATATGACATGAGTAATGCGCACGTGTGAATCTAAGCATTATATGAGTTGATTTTTGATATTAATTATGATAGTAATAGTAGATAGGTTTGTCAATGGCTATCCCTGCACATATCACATCTCATCTAATTAGTAGTGTTAGCAACTCAGTTTTGTTCAGACATTATATTATTTCATCAGAAAACATTTTTAATGGTCCATTTTCTTCTTTCTTGGTCCTATTTTTAGGACAAACCCATAGGGTGACAGTAAATAATGTTTTTGTAAGAGAGTTTGGACAGGCAGTAGATTTTGAAAGCAAGGGTCAGATACGAATGGTTTATGGAGTAATATTATCTATCAAATTTATTACATTAATATCGTGCCTATTAGCATGGCTTAATGAATCTCAACTTAAATTTATAAACTGTCATTTTCAGGACAACGCTTGTAATCTGAGGATATAAAATTAAGGTAAATTAACATTGTGTTCTATGTTCATGAACGAAGTAAACAAATATCTCTCCTTCGACTTATTGCAGACGTAGTACGTAAATAACATGGACAACGCAGCAATGTATAGTAGGACATCAACATTATCATTGTAACAAGGAAAATCACTTCATATAATTTGAAATATTACCGTAAACGGACGAAAACTTGAATGTTTTGATTCTTCTCCTTCTTACTTTGCGTCGATCTCTCCATATTGATGTCTGTTTAAACACACTGTTATTAAGAACAATACTCACTAATATATTAATAACTAAATAGTCGATTTTATATTGAATAATTCGGGAAATAATGAAAAATAACACAAATTACACATTAGGTGCATCAGTCAAACAAAATAATCCGTTGGGTTTGACAACCGAAATTCAAAATCAAATAGAAATTCTAGTTCATAATTATATTAAGCACAAACTATACGATCTGCTCCGCAATGCAGCTAAAAATAATTATATTTTTTCAATGTAAATTCGAAAATATTAAATTACTGACTTTACTAATTTTTAATTAGAACCTTTTTAAAAATGAAGATCATAAAATACATTGGTAATATAAGCGTCTCAGGAAGAATTAACTTGCTTTCATACTATTTTCTTACTTCAATTTTAATATGGGTTTCTATTTTATTTTATAATTGTATGATACTTAAAAAACGTGAAATAATATCGTAAATTCAAAGCCCGATTCCAAATTATTTGAATTTAATAATAAAACTAATTAAATCCGCTGTTACATTTCAACTATCTTTAACTTTGTAACAGATATAAAAATACTAAGTAATTAATAATATAATATTTAGGATACTATTAAACCATTCTTACTTCCCCCTTGTAAGTACTTGAGATTTGTGATAATGCAAAATTATAATTCAGAAATATAGGGTAATGAGGGCTTTATGTGGTTTATACTTAAAACATCTTGGATATTCCGTAAATGGGAACTCAAGTCTCTGACTACTCCACCACAACAAAACAAGAGAATGTGTATTCACAAGCCGTAAAGCATATGTTTATGTTATGCTTTTAATGTTAATTATCAACGGCCAGACTGGCACACAGACCAAAAGCATAGTTTTTAACTCTGTCTCCACGAGGAATCAAACTCGGGACCTCGCGAGAAAAATTCAAATGCTAGTAATTAACAAATTGCGCAACGGAAGTCATAAAAAATTTAACAACTTTACTTACTACTACTACTTACTGATGATGTTGATGAAGTTTATGTTTCAGTTTCCTCAGTTTTACAATATAGAGGCAAGTCATATTTAAAATCATTGTGTAACATATATTTAGTTGAATTACTTCCTTCAAATACTGATATACACGTCTGTATGTAGGATACTTAATGTAGCAATATCAAATGGATAAATAAAATAAAATTTTGTTTGTTTATCGATATCACAACCATCCAAAAATATCAATAAATAGAGATCCCGCCACATAAGGTGGCAGTAGCCAAACTTGGAACTAAATTTGACGTTACCGCCATTGCGTGTTATTTTGTATGAAAGGTAAATTTAGTATTACCAGCGTTGTGTTTTTTGCCCACTCTTTGTAATTTTTATGTTTGTTAAGGGTGATTATAATAAATTGATTTCCGGAGTTTATTGTTAGTTCTTCTCCAAGCTAGGGTCTCCGCTGATCTAACCTCGGTAAAAAATATGTAAAGACAATGCTCAGTGCCATGTTTGAAATAATAGTTTTAAGAGATTCGCGATTTATACTCATGATATAAGATATAAGGGTGTGTATAAGATTGATCGCAGCTGTGGGAAATCCTACGTCGAACACACTAAACGGTCTATTGCGGACAGAGTGAAGGAACACATAATATATGTAATATATAATAAGAAGGATAAGTCCCGTTAATTATTAATCATGTTTGAAATAGTTTAATAAACATATTTTGACTTTGATATATTAATTTGTTTTATTTGAGTTTATAGCTCTGCACCCAAGGACCGTTACAAATGAAACCTATAATGTATCGAGCCGTATGGCACAGTGAGTGCTAGTTTTGGCGTGTTTACTGGTAACACTGAATTACGCGACTGTGGCGACGCCTCCAACTGCCACCTTATGTGGCGGGATCTCTAGTGTTCTGCATAAATCAAAGGAATAAGTAGTAGCTACTTATTAGAAATGACTACATTTAGTAGGAGAGTAGCCGAAGAAGCCCAGTTGCTGGCAGAAGAACGATGGATATTGACGGCTCTGAAAAAAATACGCAACCAACGAAATTGTTTACAGGTTAGCTCTCCTTTTTCTTATTTCTACCAACATAGTCACATCCAAAATACTTACACAAAGCAGAACCTCACATTTTCATATAAAATGAAACCAACCTCTGTACTATAGTCATTACTATTCACATATCTCGTTCCAGATTGAAAGACTCCAGTTAGAAAGTCTGTTATCTTCTAAAAAGTTCCAACCGAGCATAGAACCTTCAACCTCATCAGTGTACGCCGTCCCATCCAGCAGTAACTCCATAAAAGAGAAAGAAGAGATAGAGAAACCCTATGTAGAGATAGACGTGCAGAGTTTAGAAGAAGCATGCAATTTAGAGGAACTAAACTTGAGTGTTACTAATCCGGTGTTCAGTGAGTATATATTGTTATATTCAACATACATGTGCATCCTTTAATCTCTTTGTTATATTGAAACAGAAATATAATATATGCATGCTATTGTCGTTGATTAAAATATAATGATAATCAGCCTTCTGTTTTGGCTTGTCAGCTAATGAAGTCTGTTGATACAGCAGCGTCTAACCAATATTCCATAGGGTCTCCACATTAAATGAAATCTCAGATGTGAGATTATTTGTATGTCAACTAGAAATATGAGTCCTTGTTAGGAAATGGGTTAAAAATATTCATATTAAATATTAACGCTATCTCAATTCTGATGGTAATGTTCAGATATGGTGACCAAGAAGCTATAGTAAATTTTTCTATGCACCAAAAGAAAAATAAATACTTATCATCTTATCTGTCATATGATAGTTTACTGTATTTAACTGAACTAAACTAGCTAACCGTGAGGGAAAACATTGTGAGGAAACCTTTCAATCTGTTTATATAGGTAATAGCCAGTGCAATAACAATTTGGGTAGGGTGCAAAGTGAAACACTGGTGTCACATTGGCCATACTAATGGCTATGTATGGCTTATGTATGACTTTGTAATTTAACTAAAACTATAATTACAAACCAGTGGTTTAGCTTATGTGTATAACAGGATATATTATAACTAATCACTGTTAACCTTCACGCAAAATGGTCCCAGTGGGGACTAATTGCGGAAACCACGGAGCCCATCAAACTAACTAACTGTTAACCTTAATTCCAGACATCCAAGACAAGTCATTTGAAAACGAGAGCATGGATGAGGAAGACGAGGACCTTGACGAGCTGCTCATCGACATGAACATGTTCATGCACTCCGGAGACAAGGCATGACCCAAGCCCCCTGAAGGTCAGCAGGCGGACAACACTGACCAGAAACAGTAAATAGGCTAGGAATGTGGTGAATGCTCAAGGTTTTAGGGTAGGTAAGGAAGCTTTGTTGGTAGATGCAGTGAATGAAGATCTTTCTTTCTTGCTAATCTTTCAATGTAGCTTTGTGTGATAGCTCCTATTAAGATTATGACACTTCAACAAAAAGAAATAGACCTACAGTAACCACCTACTACAACTCTTTTGAATCCAATACAGCTTCAAATACATAGTATTTTCCTATCTACCAGGGGCCTTACTCCACTAATGCATTGTAGGCACAATATTACTTCAGTGGATTGCCAAGTGTCAAATTACTTCAATAAGTATTACTGTATTGCTACTGAAGTAATATTGTGCCTACAATGCATTAGTGAAGTAAGGCCATGGTAGATAGGAAAATACTATGTATTCAAAGCTGTATTGGATCCAAGAGTTGTAGTAGGTGGTTACTGTAGGTCTATTTCTTTTTGTTGAAGTGTCATAATCTTAATAGGAGCTACATTGAAAAATTAGCAATAAAGAAACATCTTTATTCACTGCATGTAGAGAGAAAAAAAACTAATATTGTGTGGTGAATGGGAATTGCCTCAGTATGCTAGACCCAAGTGGATAACTAACAGTTACTGCTTCAATGTTAAACGAAAGCTAATTGCCTAGTGTTTGTTATTGTGTGCTAGTTTGATTAATTGTACATATATTTCCTTGAGTGTTAGCCACGGATATAAAAGTAGTAAAGGAAGTAAAAGTAATAATCTAAGGTAAAAGTTTGTACTATAAATGTTTTTTTTGTGGATTGTCTAAGTCAGGGCTGTCCAAACCACTGCCCGGGGGCCGCATGCGGCCCGCGGTTTAGATTACTGCGGCCCATTGAACCTTTTTAACTGACTTAAAAAAAAATTTGATTTGGGTACACCGACTATAAAGAGATCTGTACCCACTGCATATAATAATACTTTATATTAATTAATAATAGCTTTAACTTAGTTTTATTTATTTCTTATCTTTGTTTGAAATTTTAAATACATTAATGAGCAAATTTTTTTTCTTTTCTTTTTTTTTTTTTAGAATGGGATTGCTCTTGGCCCGTACTAATCTAAGTAGTTGGATTGGTCTTATTACCATTTTGTCATTTTAATAAATATTTTGCGGCCCACCAATGTATTTAGTCTTTTTTATTGGCCCTGGGTCCCATCTAGTTTGGACACCCCTGGTCTAAGTTATGAAGAGTGAAGTGAAATTTCATGTTTTTGTATAAAAGCAAGTATGCTGTACAAAGGAGTTTAGGAGCCATAACTTGATTCTACCAAATTTGAGTGACTGTCTACATACCGTTTTATATTGTGAGTTTTGAGTGTTATAGTGTGGTTTTCAGAAGATTGAAGCTTGTAATTATTAGTCACCCTAATAAATAATGTGTGTTGATACTATAAACAGACAATAAATAATAGGTTTTACTGCTTGTGATGTGAGTTTCATACTATTTATATACATTTAGGTATTAAAAACTATACTTGGTAGCTTCAAAATGTACATAGGAAAAAGAAATCGTATTGGAGTGTGAGTGCAAAATAAAAACATTTGAGTACATTAACACAGAATTTTCTTTATTTCCATAGTTTCTTTTTTACCAATAATTTCTTTCATACAGTCATATCGTATGTACATTAAATATTACTCTCACAGAGCAGAATGAAAATGAAAGATTGCCCAGAGTATCTGAACCACTCAGACTCGTTTTGACAGCATACTGACTGACAGTTGAATTGACAGAACTTAAAAGACTGATGGCAGAAATACTAGCAGATATTTTAAAGTACGACATACTTTTTTGATCCAGTTTCCAAATTAGAAGCTACTGAATTTTATCTTGTTTCAATAATGTTGGTAGAAGCTGGATGAGGGTCACGAGGAATCGTTATTATGACAAATAAATAATGCTATCAAGTAAATACAATTCATATATATTCAGTTTTTATAGAACAACCCATGAGTTAATAAATAAAATATAGTGTCAAATTCATCTGGACAATCATTCTCAACAAAAAAATCCTTTGGTAATACAATTTCGATAGAACCAATAATTTATTCATAATATGTGCATAGCGCGTTTACATTTATGGATATTAAATTTATATTTTTACAAATAAGTTTCATGAACCTTTAGAAATTTTGTTTTGTCAACATATAAAAGTAAATCATGTATCACAGTTACATATGTAACAAAATAAGTCAATCAACATAACACTGGGACTAAAATATGTAGGTTTCTGAATAAAACTGTGTAAACGCACTTTAAAACCGGAATAATAAACAAAAATATTTTTTTTAGTATATATAACAGAAAAGGAAAAATATTTAAATGTTCATCAACGTAATATTGATATTAGGAGCATTTCAGTATTTTTCGTATAATTTTGAAATTTTGCATTATTTTTGCACAAAATTAGAAACTTTTCATACCTAGGTACTTTTATAATAAATTCTGCATTCGTTCTATATATTATATTTAAAAACTATCTATTTACATTATACCACGTCACTTTTTGCCCCTAATACCACTTTTAAAAGAACAGTACATTGAGTTTTCTACCTTATAATCATTGCTTTAGAGACCACAACGACAAATACATCATTATTAGTTAGCCTTGGCATAGACAATATCTATTTGGTTCTTAATACCTCAAGGAAACCTACATATTCTCGGAATACTTCTTCGAATAATTAACTTAAGTAAAGTTACATTCATTATTCATCTATATTATCTACCTCAGGCAAATAATCACTTAAAAATGTGTATTTGTTTATTACTTTTAAAAAAAATGTCTCAATGTCCCGTTCTTTAACTTTAATATTGTAGAATGAAATATAAACTAAACTTCATTTTTCTATTTCTATGAGAATAGAGGTCTTCAGTATATCATAAATATGTAGTTATTAGCTTGGGTACTTAGTGACGTGGTAACGTTGAACAGTGAAATTGGCTCATTATTAAATAGGTACAGACTAATCCGTATATTTACAAGAAAAACGTGTTTAAATTTATATTCTGCATCTGTACAGAAGTTTGGTCAAACACTAGTCAATATTAATAACCGGCAACTAAGAGGGCCATTACAGAAACATTATTTCAATAACACAACAATTTCCTTTTCTATACAACAAATAACATAATAAATAAAAACAAGAACGCGGTTCATACAAAGACGATTTCAAAAATCTCGAATTAGTTCTACGATTAATACACAGATGGAGTTATTTCACTAAAATGTTGTCCTATCGTTACAAACAGTAGTTGCGTGGATTTTTAAGTAGTTTCTACATACAGCTCATAGTATTAGAGTTTGGCCACTGAAAGTAGACAATATAATGAAAACTTAAATATGGCTTATTAATACACTCATCATCTGCCTTGATACTTAAAGTCCAGAGTAAAATTCCTGATAAAGCATGACTGTTTGAGTATTGAGTGTTATATTACTAGCTTTAAAATAACATTTAGCTTAGCCATTGTTGGATTATTATTTTAAGAGTATCATTAATGTAACTGTCACGATGAATTTGGCATATTTGAGTATGTAAAGGGGACCAACATAAAACCAGTGCTGTCGCTTTGTCTACACATAAGTTGTAAAGATAACCCCTCTATAATGCTAATGTTATGTGTATAAATTAATAATAATGAAGTAATTTTGTGTATTACCTATTATATAACTACAGTCAATGGCCAAACTCTAAATGAATAAATTTCTCATCCACAGTTGTAAAACTTCAGTCTTACTTAGCCGTCACTATTCTTTACAGGCTTTATTTACACATTGAACCAACCCTTTCCAATACTTGTATGTAATATATGTATGTATCTACAAATAAATACCTAAACTTTCACAGTTAGTAAAATTTAGAATTCCATCCAATTTTCAATAGTATGTAACTTTGACTTTATTAGATATTAATTAATGCTAAGTATATTTAATTTCTGTACTGTCCACTCTCTCTTGAGCTTCTGTCTACCGCCGAAATCTCCTCAACACATACACCGATGATTCCACTCGACATTCGCTGGAAATAAAAACAATATTGATAAAATACAGTACCACTACATAGTATTAAACAAAGTCGCTTTCTCTGTCCCTATGTCCCTTTGTATGCTTAAATCTTTGAAACTACGCAACGGATTTTGATGCGGTTTTTTTAATAGATAGAGTGATTCAAGAGGAAGGTTTATATGTATAATGACATCCATTAAAATAGTTATTTTTAAACACTCGCGTTTTATACTCATTTTATTAATTATTATCTGAGACCGGGTCAAAACACGATAAATTTATAAAGATATGTGATTACCTTTATTTTGCCCGACGTTTCGACCCAGTTGCATAGGCCGTGGTCGCGGGAAGACTAGCGGGAAGTCCGTCACAGCTAAAATGTCTGTCTACCCTCACAATTGGAATTTTTGTTAATTCATAGCACGACACACTACACTCACACTATCCGAAGACACATCCGCAGTTACGCCACGCGAATATAATCCCATGATTACTGGTTCCCATGTTTCTGACAGCCTAAAACCATCCTCACGATTGAAATTATTTAAAAGTCAGCGATAGCGGAACACCTGATGTCTGGTTCAAACCATTGGATTGAATTACATCAGCCTCAAATCATCTCCACGGAACAACATTATTATCCCAGAGTTGTTCGTGAGGTTATTGAAATTAAAAAACATCCCAATAATTTCAATCGTGAGGATGGTTTTAGGCTGTCAGAAACATGGGAACCAGTAATCATGGGATTATATTCGCGTGGCGTAACTGCGGATGTGTCTTCGGATAGTGTGAGTGTAGTGTGTCGTGCTATGAATTAACAAAAATTCCAATTGTGAGGGTAGACAGACATTTTAGCTGTGACGGACTTCCCGCTAGTCTAGCTTGCTAGCTAGTCTTCCCGAGACCACGGCCTATGCAACTGGGTCGAAACGTCGGGCAAAATAAAGGTAATCACATATCTTTATAAATTTATCGTGTTTTGACCCGGTCTCAGATAATTAATAAAATCCATTAAATAGTTGAGTAGGCTATATATTTTATACCCGTACGAAGCCGGAGCGGGTCACTAGTTAATAATAAAATAATCATAAGATTTCACGAAAAGTCCCGTAGCTACGACGTAAAAAGAATGCTAAGTAGCTGCCGTTCTTCCCGGCATGTCGTGGGAAGCGACTATAGGTAAATTTAATTTCAATGGGCGATGGGCTAGCAACCTGTCACAACATAAATCGTACACATCACACCTGATTCGCTGTAGAGGGGTAGGCAGCAATAACGGATTTGTCCCGACCCTGACAGATCACTTTCGCTTCATTAAACTCATACACTCGGCGGTTATAGGTACTTCTGACGTCACCTTTCTTCAATATGACGTCTATCTGTTTTCAGATTTCTTGTTAGGCCGGCACATATATTCCTTTTATCAATATACTACCAGTCATCCATATAACATGCCATAAAAGCATGTCCTTTTCAATCTTAGTCACTACCTCTTCTTTAAAACCGCAACCTTCCCTTATCACACTATTTCTAATTCTATTATTCAACTTCACTTCTAACATGCTTCTCAGTCTTCAGTGACCGTATTTCGACGGCATTGAAGCTACTTTGTCCTTCCACCTCACATATATTATATTCCTTCCTTTTATCAAACTCCTATCATACTTCATATCATGTCTTATTGTTCAGTAAATTCCCCTTTTTTCGTGTATTCCAACTCTAATTTCCTGTATTTTTCGTGTATTCCAACAATTTATTTTGCGAGGTAGTCAGAGGTTCAGGTTTCCATCTCCGCAATCGCGGAGGTAGCAATTATATGGCCACCTCGAACCCACGTGTTGACCAGATAGTCTGAACGCTAATCGTGAGGTCATCTCTTTGACGACCTCCGTGGCACGATTGGTTAATTACCTGAACGCTAATCGTGAGGCAGAGTTAAGAACTACGCTTTTCTTCTGCTTTCCAGTCTGGTTGTTGATTATATATGCTATACATGTATTTATCTATATATAATATGTATATATTTCTTAAATATACGTTGACTAGTACCCTTAACACAAGTCTTAGATGAACTTACCAAGGGGCTAGATCAATTGGTGTAATATTGTCCTAAAATATTATTATTATTATTAAAATATTATTATCTCTCACCTGCCATTAGCAATGGGCGTCCTGAAGCGTCTCAGTGAGTGGGAAGCTCACTCGCAGGTGTAGAACAGGATGTAGGCGGCGCTGGAGTTGACGTCGCTCGGCGGCATCTCCGTCACCAGGTGGTCGTCGAATTTGTACCATCTGGAAAATGGGAGACATATTTTGTGACACAGGGCAAAAAATCCTGAAAGCCGAAATTTCTTGTTAGTTCTCCGATCCAGGCCTTCCGAACCAACGGTGGAATTCAATTGCTAAGAGACAACCAGTGTCGGGCAAATGTTTTGACTTTCAATGAATGTACTGTACTTTACTTATCACTACATAGTATAAAACAAGGTCGCTTTTTTGTCCCCATGTCCCTTTGTATGCTTAAATCTTTGAAACTACGCAACGGATTTTGATGCGGTTTTTTTAATAGAGTGATTCAAGAGGAGTTTATATGTATAATAACTCATTAAATAGTGGAGTAGGCTATATATTTTATACCCGTGCGAAGCTGAAGCGGGTCACTAGTTTTGCATATACATACATACGATTCCCTGTGGCATACATACGAGACATAACCCGATTACCTGTAGAAGAATAGGCAAAGATCACGGATCACTTTGTATATGTGTGTGTATTTACGTTCTTTATCCTGTCGAAGGGGACAGAACCTCGAAAAATAAAATTGCCTTTTGTTAAGCAGTAACATGGGATAAAAAACAACAATATGGGAGATTACTGACAAGTTACTGATTCATCACATAGTAGGTTCCAGTTATTATTTATTCACTAAACGTATTCCGCACGTTTTCACCTTTCTTTACCAACCCACGCAATTTTGCCGTATACGTTTCTTTCAAAATTGCATAGAAAAACGTTTATGACCAATAAAACAATACAACACACATAAAAATACAATACAGAAAAGTGGTTCAAGACTGGCGGCTGCGTGTCGGTAAACGTAGTGTAGTGCTAGGTGGACCGATGCCCTGAAATAGGTCGCTGGTAGTGGTTGGCTGATGGTCACGAGTGATCGTGTTTTGTGGCGTACTTTTGGGGAGGTCTACGTCCAGCAGCGGACTGACATAGGCTGATTGACTGAACACACATGACAAAAATTGGTAAAACACTTACGAATAACAGTAATTGTTGCTTTGCTTCTTTAACATCCTAATAGCTCAAGACTACATGTAAGTTAACCTACAAATCTACATGTAAGTTAACCTAACCTTATATCCGAGCCCAGGGCACCATCACGCAGCATATCCCGCGTGCGGTGCCCACACTTGTGACAACGCATCACTCGCCTGTACACGTGACGGTACCTTAAGGCCACGTCGTAATGAAAGGGAAGGGCCTCTTTATGCTATAGGTACGTCTTGGTCCTGTTGCGAAGCCCAAGTAGTATTTACATGGACAATTGGACCTGCATATAGACGGCCGAGTCAGATTTGATATAGGCACGATAATTAATGGTTGTACGATAATTAATGGTCTAAGTTAAGGGACTATAAATTTCAGAATCTAGTGATACGCGGGCTTCGAATGACCCATACCTAACATGCCTTCGAAATTTCGGAGATGGGCTTTCAAGCCTCTGACTACCCTGCCATAATAAAAAGGGAGCGTGTATACACAAGTCGTGAAGCGTATATTTATGTTTTAGATTTCAGAATCTGTTTTGCTATTTTCTTTGAGTATTCGTGGATTATAAGATGATGAGGTTAATGGAATCTATTGGGCGATGTTCTTGCATAGTGCTTCTATATGGGGACATGGCTTACCACCATGAGGGGTAATCACAAACCAAATATAAAGAGGACCCGGCGAAAGGAGCGGTCCCCGTTACGCGGTGCAGAGTCTAAAGGCGTGTTTTAATTGGTGCGGAGTCTAAAAATGTGTAGTAGAAAGAAGATACTTATGTTTTGTCTCACGAAATGGTTGTATTTTAATTTTAATTGGTTGTAATATCTTCCCTCCATCCCGCGTGCCTATATCTCCCCTCCATCCCGCATACCTCGTTTCACCCCGCGTGATGCCACGCTAGTTTCCATACAAATATTGCGTAAGGCCCACCCCTCTTATTAATTACTCCATGTGCATTACATTCATTGAAAGTCTTAGTAATAGTTTGCCTGACACTGATTGTCTCTTAGGATTGAAATTCTACCGTTGGTTCGGAAGCCCTGGCTCGGAGAAGAACCAACGAGAAACTCCGGAAACGGAAGTACATAACATACATACGATAAAAAGAATGAGGTGACTATTTAGGTTACATGTACTCACTTCTTGTAGCAGTTGCTCTTGCAGTAGGCGGTGTAATGCCCCCCCTCCATGGAGCCGTAGTGGTTGCTCACCGCGTACAGGTGGTACATGTGCTTGCCGGGGCAGTTGAGCGAGAACTGCCGCATGTCCAGCTCTTCTAACGGGAAGTCTACGTACGTCTGCTTCTTCCTGGAACGGGTACACGGGGTTTAGATCAGTTTTTTTTTTATTATTTATTTACATAATTACAATAGAAGCTTTTTTTTGGTTACCCAAAGCGCTATTATTGTTATAACTTATTAGACACTAGACTGTATTAAACGCTATTACATAGGTATAACCTAAATTCGCCAGCTACTTTAATAATAGTGTCAGCAAAAATATCAACATGTTGGGCCTCTCGTAGAAATCCATTCAGAAGGGTTTTTTTTTTCATTTCAGTTGTCATAGAAAATTACATATGGTTTTAATCCAACGTAGCACAGTTGTTTGGGGCTTGACTCTGTATCAGTGGGTAAGCAATGGAAATGAAGTTTAATGAATTTGTATGTAAATTTTCGTAATAAAAATACATTTACAAAATGCGTCGAATACTACGGTAAGGGAAAACATCGTGGGGAAACCTACCTATCCCCGAACAGGTAATAGCAAGTGCTTGTAAATGGCGACACGGCTTACCACCTGTCACATTGAGTACTGACTATCTGGTTAACAGGTGGGTTCGAGGTGGCTATACTACCTTCGCAATTGCGTAGATGGACACCTGAATCTCTGACTATCCCGCAAAGGTTAATGGTCGTGAACGCGTTTATCTTGAATTTGCTTTTACATTTTAAGTTAACGTACGTTTACGTTTTAAGTTACATTTAAGTAAAGGCTATTGATAACTACATGGACAGATTCTGTAATATCTTTGTTACTTCACACACATGTATAAATCCTCTTAAACATGCTCAATGATCAATCTAGCATGCCAAGCTTTCCCATATATGTTTACAGTGACGTCACAATCCTCATATAAACAGTATTAGTACCCGATGAAAAATACATTAAGTACAAACTTTCATTGATCTCAATCATTCATTCATTTTGCTCATTCATACTTATTATCATTTCACTCACTCAATCCTTTCATTCACTCACTCACTCGCTCATTCTCTTACCTGTATGAGTTACAATACTCCTTGGGGTCGACGTAGAAGCGCTTGAAGTGGATCACCAGCACGGGCGGCAGCTTGGAGATGTCCAGCTTCTTGACGGCGTCCCTTTTCTCCTTGCAGTTGGGGCAGTCCCAGCCGGGGATCGTCTCACCGTTTAGGTACGACTTCAGGCAATCCTGGGACAAGAATGATAATAATTACGATTAATTTACAACTACAAGACACGCACGAAAACATACTACAACTTATATACGGGGTGGCGCATTCAAATCGATCAGTATGGGAAAGTTTAAAACTATAAGAGAGACGAAGATTTGTTCTGAGGAACCATGTCACCGATTTTAATAAAAAGAAAAACTGTATTCATTCTTTATTTGAAAACATAACTGTATCCAGTACGGGAATCGAACCCAGTTGCTTTGAAAAAATATACACATGCACTTTTCACTTTTTCTATTTAAACAACAATTGTGTAGGTCTTAAGCTGTAAATATCTCTATGAAACATGATGTCGAAAGTAAATAAAATGCATTATTTTAGCATACTTTATCATGGTGACATGGTTCCTAAGAACAAATCTTCGTATCTCTTATAGTTTCAGACTTTCCTATACTGACTGTTTTGAATGCGCCACATTGTATACCACAGTATTTAAATAAAACATACAAGTAATTCTTGTGTGTGCCATTGTGGTACAAAAAAGATATGGTTTCAGCTTATGACAATGGACAATGGTAACGCTGATATTATGTCGGAACCGCAACAGGCTAGTAGATATATCAGATTCTCTATATTGATTCATTATAACAGAAAACAGGTCTTATCGCGTTAAACATAGAGTTCTTGCTCTAAGAACGTGACCATATATAGTAGCATGTTCAAAACGTCGGCTAGGAAAGGTTACGCCTTATTACTTAGTTATTTCACTCATTCAAAACTCACTTTTCTACCCAACGTAAGTACATGTAACCCTGATAGGTCAGGATAGAAACATTAGTACTATATAAAGTTTTGTAGATAAACATACATACATACATACACATCACGCCTGATTCCCTGTAGAGCGGTAGGCAGAGATCACGGATCCCCATTTGTCCCGATCCTGACAGACCACTTTCGCTTCATTGACATTCATACATCCTCTCATACACTCTCGGCGGTTATAGGTACTCCTAACGTCACCTTTTTCAATATAGCGTCTTTTTTGTTGATAAAAATAAATATTAACAACTCACCGCCAAACTACACCGACTAGCCGCGGGCAGTTCGAGTGATAGGTTAGAGAACGTATCATAGGTGGCGCTACTGGCTCCACAGCGCACGCAGCGAACTGTGGACCGGATCTGGCCGTAGAACAGCTTCAGGATGACACTCTCGCGCCCTCTTGTGAACTCACGCCACGCCTTCTCGCCTGGCGGGATCACGTCCTGGCAAATGGTAAAGAGATATTGTATTTGACTTTATAGGTGGGTTATGGTAAATGTTTTGAATGGCGATGGGCTCTGGATGAAATGTATTGTTGGTTTTTTAGATACAAGTAAAAAAATTATGTCCGTTAAGTTCATCATACGCCTATTTAAAAACAAAAAAGCCCAAGAAAAAAAGTGGAAGTTTTGTAATTAAGTTATTCCATTCACCACAAGTAATATAACATGAATATTCACTCTTATATTCTTCCTGCACAACGAGCCCGAACGTCTAGCCAATAACGCCATCTCTGTACCAACGCAACAACTTTTTACACACCCATACTGCCATCTATGTTTCCACCTGCGTACTACTTAGCCCGATGGACCCACCTTGTGCGGCGCCTTGAAGTTGAACTGCAGGTCGTCGTGCAGCCAGTCCATGAGGATGGTGAGGAACTCGTGCGAGTCCTGCTGTTCGCAGCCGCGGAAGGCGCGCGCGTGCCGCCCCACCTCACTCTGAAATACACACATTATAATAATAAAAGCGTTTATTTGCAGCCACAAAAACATACATAATACGAAACGTTTACAATTAAAACTCACAAACTAGGGGATATATTAAACTTTAATCCCTTTAGGTGTGGACAGAACCTCGGAGAAACAATACGTATCTTTTAGGTCACTTTTTATTATGAATATTGGGGGTGCAATGTCATAATGTAATTAGTGACATACATATATAAAAGATAAGGCGTTCCTGTTTTAAGTAGATAACCCATATACTTTTATTATTTTACAGAGAAAATGAACCTTGAAAACGTCTTAGACTAACAATAAATTCGATTAGAAACTGGCAAACTACTGTGGACTGTATTCGTGGATATCCATACTTCATCATACATATTCGCCGGTTATAGGTACTTCTAACGTCACCCTTTTTTCAATATATCGATTATCCGCTTGCCAACACTTATTCTACATTATATAATGGGGTATCCCTTGCAAGACGAGAAGCCGACCAGCACAGATATGCACCGAATGCATACGAATTATCGCTGACAGGACCAATTAAGCGTGTTATGGGCAAGACCTACATCTAACAGTAAAAACTTAGATAGTCTGATTATATTATAACAACATACAAGACAAAAACTGTTTTATTACGTATTTTAGGACGCGATTTTTGTTTGAACGATACATAGCGAAAAAGCTATGTTCGTATTCTTTTGATATATTAGAAAATGGGTTTCACAGGCATGACGGGCGTAGCAAGAAAACTTTCATAGTGAAGAAAATCATTTTTCTTATTTTTTTATATTAATAACTATCTAGTGATTGACCCCTATCTCTAGCCTATTCACTCTAGCCTTGAAGAGACCCAAGTTATATTCTACCGGGAATACAGACGGGGGAAGTTAATTCCAATCCTTAGCAGTCATCAAGAAGGACGATCTTATAATAATGTTTATCAGTTTTTCCAGGCGCAACGAGGAAAGTAACTATACATTACCCTTAGGTCCTTGATGGCAATGAACCGGTATTGGCCCGACCACAGCGCCCGCACCACTGCCGCCAGCTCCTCCGCTATCGCACCCCTTGTGGCGTGGCTCCTGTAAAGAGGCGATTAACTCATTCGAAGCCGCGCCATTTTTCAGCGTCTTACTAGCGGAGCCGCCATACAAACGGTCATGAACACGCGAGGCGTGTCCGCGGCTCTGCGACTAAGAAAAAATGGACACGCCACGCGTGTCCACTGGCTCTGCAACAAACTTAATGTTTCTAAATACGTTAATAATACATTGTGGTAGTTTATTTCCTTAGTTCTGTTTGTGCAACGAAAGAGATAAGGTTGTGGCAACAGTATAGTGATTTTAAACCAGGAATTATGGCGGAATATGGATATTTAGGTAAATAGGTAAATTAAATATGATGTGATTCTCAAACTTACTTATATATTATTAAATTTATAATATTTTTTGTTGTTTGTATGCTATATAAATTATTTACTCATCTATCGACTAAAATCACTCAGAAACTATTATTTTGTAAGTACTAATATTATAATAAACAAGCTAACGTAGTGAGTTTGATGGAAAGTTACACAAACTTTAAGAACCTCTGGTCGCATACTCAAAGTGGACACGCGTCGCGTGTTCTTGGCATCCCACAAGGGGTTCGTTTTTAGTATAAACATAACTTCTTTCAAAGTAGAAACCACGTGAATATATGATTATTCGTGTGGTAAATACCATGTATACAAATTCTTATAAAAATTTTTCATGTACTTTTCGAGATATAATCGAAAACTTATGGACACGCGAGGCGTGTCCGCGGCGTGGCGAGTAGAATTTTCATGGACACGCGAGGCGTGTCGTTGGCTCCGAATGAGTTAAGGGACTAGGGTTTGCTTCTGGTTCATCATACATACCTACATACACATTGTGTTACCTCACAGAGAGGTAAAGAGTAGGGATCTCCTTTTTCTTGATCCGGTCAAACTAGTTTTATTATATTACATAAGTATGATGAATGGTTCGTCCTATTAATGTTGCTAAGCAACCAAATTTTCTCAGAAAAATAATCCATTTAAGAGGATGGAATTCAATGAACTTTTCAGTTCAATTACACGACCTATTTCTGTAACATGCACCAGAAAAGTTATAATTGGTATATATATATTTTTGCGTAACACGCATGAACAATCAAATAATTTACGAAACATCTAATTGATTAATTGAATACAAATTGCTGTGCAATGACTTCAACGTATCAACGTAGCTCAGTTGTTTGGGGCTTGGCTCTGTATAAAGTAATTGAGTACTGACTATCCTAATCTGAACCTCTGACTACCCTGCAAGGGTTAATGTTCGTGAATGCGTTGACTTTTTGATTTTGTCTTCTATATATCTTTACCTGTTAACGTACATACCTGTTAACGTGTTCCAAGTAGTGTCCGTTGCAGAAGTAGGTGGCCAAAAAATAGGTGTTGTTTAAGCACTGGATTATAGAGTTCATGTAACAGGTATTGCCTAGGTTCTTCAGTCCGGTTAAGCCTCGACCCTGTATACAGAAACAACGATAGAGCATTTAGTATATATTTCCTTGTTGGGTAGAGAGAAGCTTGATATGAAGTTATGGATGTTTGAGAAGCGAAAGTAGTTTGCCAGGATCAGGCTACATCGGGATCCGTGATCACTGCCTACCCCTTGCTAGAGAGAAGGGCGTGATGTATATGTTGTGTACATACAACATACACATCAAACCTGATTCCCTACAGAGGGATAGACAGAGATCACGGATCCTAATTTATTCGCATAGTGACAAACTACTTTCGCTTCACAAACATCCATAGACCTCATATATACATAGTAGTCGGTAATAGATACTCACGAATGTATTTACTTAAACATTTTACGGAGGTTTTTGGTCACTCAGTGCCAACTTATATGCTTCCCTCATCGTAATATAGTCTCGTGCTAGCTGGGTCTTAAAAACAATACTAACAAGCTGCCGTTCTTCCCGGCATGTCGTAAGGATACATGGATCAATTGGGCGATAGGCTACCAACCTGACACCAATGTTCTATATAACATCACGACCCCAATATTTGCTAAAAAGTGAGCTAGGAAATACTAAGAGGTTCTGTCCGCTCCGAAAAGGATTAAAACCGTTTCGCTATATATATAATTTTTTTTCCAGTTTCTCCGTAGTTTCTTCAAGGAAGACAAAATCTTTAATTACTTCTTCAATTAACACATTTACAACATACGTGTACTTGATTGAATTCATACAATTGGTTTATTTAGTGCCTCCTGCCTCAGTATTTGATATACCTGGACACCCGATTAAAATCCCCAATTCGCACGGTACAACAGCAATGCGGGCAAGGAAGCGTCGTTTAAGAACAGCGGCGTAATTGCTCATTTCCATTTTGCATGCGATAGCTATGGGACGATAAGTAGTTCCTATCTAAGAATGTATATTTGTGCCTATCCTGTCGGGTTAAGTAGGGGTAAAGGCGATCTATTGGGCGATGGGCTAGTAACGTTTCATCCATATTCCATACACACATACACATCTCCCCATTTTCCTATATAGAAACGGACAGGGATCACGGATGCCAATCTGTCCCGAGTAATACAACTTAGTAATTTCGCTTCATTGACACTCGTAAACCTCTTCATACACGCTCGGCGGTTATAGGTACTTCTAACGTCATTCTCTTTCATTTAGCACCTATATTACATAACAATCAGAATTCCCATAGTTAAATTAAGGGAAAGCGAGGAAATTATTTCGATTTAGGGACTAGGGGTAGTGTTGTAAAGAACTCGAGTCTTTTAGTCTTATTCGATAGACTCGACTCAATTTTCTAAGACTCAGTGAACTAACTGAACTCGGAGTCTTGAGTCGAGCCGAGTCTGAGTCCTATCATGAAGACTCGAGCGCCATTATTGAACTCGAAACCTTAAATAGAACTCGAGTGACTCGAGTCTTATAAAGAGCTTGAGTCTTAAAAGAGCTCGAGTCTTAAAAGAGCTCGAGTCTTCTTCAAACTGGTCTTCGAAATGCTGACAGTTATTTATTTAGAATAAATGTCTATACTTATATAATAAAGCTGAAGAGTTTATTTGTTTGGTAGAACGCGCTAATCTCAGGAATTTGCATAATTATTGGCTGCTTTAAAAAGAATGACTCAAAGCGGAAAAGAACTCGAGCGCGACTCGGCGCGTAAAAAGGACTCGAGCGCTAAAGAAGACTCGAGTCTCGAGTCTCGCGTTCAAGAGCTCATATAGACTTGAGTTCTTTATTCTTAAGAGTCTTATTGTTATGAGTCGAGTCGTGTAATGCAGAGTCGAGCTCTAAATTTAGGACTCAAAGACTCGAGTTCTTTACAACACTAACTAGGGGTCAATGGTATCTATTAGATCACGAAAAATCCTGTCACCAATATTACATATGATATCACAACCCCAATATTCATTGTACAAAGTAACTTATGAGATAATATTATGTATTTGAGGTTCTGTCCACCCTAAATGGATTAAAGGCCGTGAATTTATATGTATGCTATCATTTCACTAACATAGCCTGAAGAATATATGTATGTATGTTTTTTTCGAGGTTCTGTTCACCCTAACAGAGAAAAAAAGACTTGAATATATACATGCATACTCGTACATATGTACATATTTCCACGCCTTAACGCCCCTAAGGGGATAGATAGACTATCGATCGCCACATGTAACGATCCTGACAAATCTGCTTTGCTTCACTCACACCCATTAACCTTATCATACATGCTCTTCTTTTCTTCACGATCCATACACCCTTAGATACATTCATAATATGTATAATACCATAAATTGATATATAAGTATTACAACTTAGGGATTTCAATAACACCCTACTCAAGAATTCTATTAGTGCAGCCGATACACTTATGAATTTCTTTCACTATCTTTTTATATCAGCCTGTACTTCGATCGTTAAGGTTTCTTGGCTAGCATTGACCTAGTTGTATTACTCGTATGCACATACATTTAAGCCTTTCGGGGTGGACAGAACGAAAGACAGACACTTTCACGTCCGTTAACCCTTGCGAAGTTTGTGTATCATCTCTGCAAAAGCGGAAGTTGAAATTCTATGGTCACATCGAGCCGTGTAGTCAGTATACTAACATGCGCTCCCTTTTGCCTATTTGGAGAACAGGGAGGTTTCCTCACGATGTTTTTTTTCTCACCGTAATAGTAACTTATACGTTCGTTCGTAATTTACACATTGCCCGATTTAGGACTGACTATTTGGTCAACGCGTGGTCAGGCAGACATACTATTTCTACTTCCGCGATTGCGGAGAAAGAAACTTGAACCTCTGACTAGCCCTCAAGGGTTAATGGTCATGAATGCGTTTGTTAAAGTTGTCTGAAGAGATATTCTTTACAGAAATATAGAGAAGGACACGATTTCGAGAATGTGTGTATTTAACCGAATTGATAGGGTAATCCCACATAAGGATTTTACAATAGCAAACAGCATACCAAAATATCCTACACTTATTGAGTAACTACAGATCTTTACTAACCCTTTTAAACAGCCATACAATCTGATGTTGCGAATACTTGAGACGCACTTTAACTTTCAGCACCATATTAGATGTGTCCAGTGGTATACATTTTGGCTGTGACAATATAATTTTGACTCTATTTTGACACTATGTCAATAATATCACTTGTCACTTACATACTTTTAATCACTATGATTTTTTCATTCATGTTCACTTTACATGACATTTTAATTCACTATTAACACTTTGTATGGTTAAAGTTACTTTTATTTAACACGTGTGTATGTTAACTAGTTAAATTTCTGCTAACCCGTAAGGTACTGAATGAAACAGATATTTAGTAAAGAATTTGAATTCGATGTCACAGTAAACAGTTAAATCTTTTATATTTTGATACCGGGAAAACTAGTACTAATAATATTATGATATAAAACAAGAATATTGTACTCAACACCAGACGAATCATTTATTTACGATAAAATTATCACTCTTACTACATAAAAACTTTTTCTTATTGTTTACATACTGTATTTATTCCTTTACATTGTATTAACACTTCTTACGACATTGTTTACTAGTTTTCAGTATTTATTTGTATTAATTAACAGTCTATATATAAGTTAAGTGACGTCTTACTCATCACATGGTTTAGTAATTACTGTATGGCACGTGAGCTGTTCAGGAAACCATATGAGTTTACTACTACTATCTGGAGATACTTGTGCAGAAAGTTCTCTCGGCAGAAGTTTACTAAGTTGAAGTAATATTGAACTATGAATAACCTAAGCCATAGTATTTCATAAAAGTACGGTAGATTCATAGTTGTAAGACAACCAGTGCCATTCAATATATTTCGACGTTCAATGAATAAACTATTACTGTTACTAGGTGCTTACATTGAATAATTTTTTTGACATTGACTATACTAAGCTTTATCTTATTTTTATAGAGTACACAACAGTAAAACACAAACTGCGCTCATCCTATATTATACTTTAAATAAATATTTATGTTCTTATATTGTCTATTAGTATCTTTGACATAAGCCTTATCAGGTTATTGACTTTTACTACTGTATTTATATTATCACAATAATGTACAAAGGTGCAATTGTAAATAAATTATACTTCATACCGTTTGAATCACTTTTGAAATATTAAATACATCCTTTTAAATTGTTTTCACTTTTTATTTAAAGTAATTTTATCAATCGTATATGTTAAACCCAATGAATCTATAAAAACGGAGTGAACTTTCTTCCTAACACCATATTTGTAAGTACAGTGACGTAGAGATGACGGTTCGAGTAAGCAACGTCGATATAGAGCATTCTTTGCTCCCTTGCCTAATTAATCTTCATTAACGCACATCCTTTTATCCCTTTCAGAGTGGACAGAACCTTTGGAACATAAGTACTTTGTGCCTTTAAGAATAGTTATTATTTTATGGCTCTATGTGAAAACGGGTCAAAGCTTATAAACCCTTATTCTAAATTCCTACATACATATAAAACAGGGTGTTTCCCCACAGATGCCCGTTTGTCTCGATCCCGGTAAACCACTTTCGCTTCCTTGCATCAATACATCTCTTCATATACACTCATTGGTTATACTTAGTCCGATTAGTCTTCGACTCGATCATTATTGGTCACTATGGAAAAGCAGCTAATTTGATACTATTTACGGTGAGGGAAAACATCGTGAGGAACCAGCCTATCCCTCGGAATAGTCTATATACGGTTCATTACCTATCACGTTGGGTGCTGTCTATCTAGTAAAACGCGGGCTTTGAGTAACCCATACCTAACAGGTATTCGAAATTCGGAGATGGGCACTCATACCTCTGACTACCCCCCCACAACAAAAAAGGGAGTGTGTGAAGCGTATGTATGTATTACTATTCTAGGCTGAATATACCCCTCTGTAGTTAAAGGGTGTGATGTGTATGTATGTAATGACTATTAACAAGTTTATATTTGGATAGAAATAGGGTCTATATGACGTAAATGCACCATACGGTAAGACCTTGAACTTTGAGCAATTCTACACTATGCGAAACACAGCCAACTGTATACAAATATAATACAATGTATCCTATGTTTTTAATGGGGTAAATAGAAGCTTTAAGTAATAAAAAGGGCGTTTTGTATTTGCATATAGTGTAGTTTTATTAATTGATCGTGTATGCAACTAGGTATATTACGGTTTCGTCAATAACTATTTCTTTTAGGATAAATAATATTACCTAGACACATATATCCTTAGTTGCTTTTCGTATTAATATCGGGGTAATGTGGGTTCAAATATTGAATACTAGGGACATCTCATTAGTCCATCGCTTAATATATTCCATTTACCCCCAGCCTAACTAGAATGGTTCCTTTCCTACAGTTAGTAGTAGTTATTTAGTCAATTACGACAACATCACTACATAGTATAAAACAAAGTCGCTTTCTATGTCCCTTTGCATGCTTAAATCTTTGACACTACGCAACGGATTTTGATTCAGTTTTTTTTAATAGATAGAGTGATTCAAGAGGAAGGTTTATATGTATAATAACATCCATTAAATAGTGGATTAGGCTATATATTTTATACCCGTGCGAAGCCGGAGCGGGTCACTAGTAATATAATAATAACAGTCACGTGTTATCATACACACGAGTCTATTAAGTATAGTATTCACGTGTTACTAAGCACCGACTAATTGTCTTGGTCATTAACGTGTTGTGTACTGTACACATTCACTTGGTGACTGACTATTAAGTTTAGCGACCTAATAAGCATGTTATGATGTGTTTACATACACATATTCGTATAACCAGCGTTGCGTTTGCCACCAGACGCAACATACCCAGCTGAGTAGGAACCCTTTTGCTGCGACAATAACATGCACAAGTTTTATCCCTAGTTTGTAAGTTTTTATGTAAACATTTAGTATTGTGTATGTTTTTGTGGCTGTAAATAAACGCTTTTTATTATTATTATTAAATCGCGTCCCTTTACATCGTTTGGTGTGGATGGTCGAACGTCGAAGTCTTAATATATCTTCGGTCACGTATGTTTACATACATACAATGGTAACTTACGCACTTTAATGTAGTTGAGGTGGACAGAAGTTTAGAGATATAATAGTCTTCGGTACTAGAGTATACTACTGGGGTTGTGATGGTATGAATATGGAGTATCAGTTTCAGATTATTATGTGGACTAGACTTTTTACAAACTATTGCCGTCTAGTACGACATAGACATATACATTCATCCCCTTTAATTCCTAATGGGGTAGTCAGCGCCTCGGACACGATGTAATAATATCTACGTAGCCACTGTCCCAAAAATATAGGGTTTGTAATATGGAACATTATATGGTCACAAGATAGCACATTGTATAGCCCAATTGATTCCATTTACCCAATTTCCCTTTAGTCACCTAAGAAAATCCGAGAAGAACTGCAACTAGTTATCATTCTTTTACGTCCCGGCCTGACTGGGTAAATACATTTTTTCTATCGCTTCATTATTCAGTGGAGATTGAACTCGGAACCTTCGGCACTTAATCTACGAAGGAATGCCCACCCTACCTTGATGACGCGGCCTCAAGGCTTTCGCAACCCTTACAAATGCTCTACGCAACCGTGTACAGTCAGTGCTAAAAGTGCAGCAACTTCTTATACTTCCCAAACTATCACATTATAATAACATTATAATGGCTAGGTTACAGTAAAAGAAAACGTGAGAAAAACAGCCTATACGTCGAAATAGGCAAAGCTCAGCACCTGTCACGTTACTGTTGACTATCTGGTGATAAAATTCGATGTGTTCATAAATGACTTTGTAATTCTGGGGATGGACACGTTAGTCTCTGACTACACCACAAGGCATAATAGTTATATAATAGTTATATATATATTTACAGACACATATATATGTATAGTCAGCATATATGTACAGTCAGCGCTAAACTGCAGTCCCAGCAACTATTTATAAGGTTTTAGTTTATAAGAACAAAAGACAATATTTTACATTTAAAAACTGGCGCCACTATGCACTGTCATGACCACTATACGTTCGCGTGCTTTGAAATGTAAAATATTGTCTTTTGTTCTTATAAACGTAAACCTTATAATAAGTTGCTGGGACTGCACTTTTAGCGCTGACTGTACGTACAATAGACTAAAATACCAATCTGGTATCACAGGCTATATTGGAAAAGGGTAACGTTAGTACCTATAACCACCGAGTGTGTATGAGAATATGAGTGTCAATGAAGCGCAAGTGATCTGTCAGATCGAGACAAAAGGGGATCCATGATCTCTACCTGCCCCTCTACAGGGAATCAGGCGTGATGTGTATGTATGTATGTATAAAGTAAATCTAAAACTTTATCGTGTGAAAAGATAGAAAAGTTGAGTTTTATTTATTTCTATAAAAAGGTAAAAGTCAGTGCTCGTAAATAGCGTCAGGAATTGTTTATCATCACCTGGTGCAGCAGATAGTCTGCACTCAATAGGTGCTGACTATATGGTTTTTAGATGTATCAGCACTAAGGCGGTAATGATCGTGATGGAAACGTGAATTTCGGTTTTATATTATACATACATAAATATACACTCCCGTTCGTCAATCTTTCGGGGTGGATAGAACCTTGGAGATCTTCTAAGGACTTCTAGCTTAAATATTGAGACTTGTATTATTATATGGAACATTTGTGACAGATTGCTATAAGTCCTTTGTCAAATCTATTACATTTACGCCTAGTCCCTTAGACACCTCTTACGAACAGCTGTTATTTTGGAATCCTTTATGTCCTAGACTAGACTATCCGTATAATAAAAATAAAATATACATACATACACATCACGCCTGATTCCCTGTAGAGAAGTAGGCTGAGATTACGGAACCCTATCTTTCCGAATAAACAACTTTCGCTTCATTGACACTCATACACATACATATGTACATACACGCCTGATTTCCTGTAGAGGGGTAGGCTAAGAACACGGAACCCCATTTGTCCCGATCCTGACGGACCACTTTCGCTTCATTGACACTCATACACATAAATACATACACGCCTGATTCCCTGTAGAGGTGTAGGCTGATATCACGGATCCCTATCTTTCCCGATTCGAATAAACTACTCTCGTTTCATTGACACTCATACACACTCGGCGTTTAAATATAATACACCTCTGGACACATCTATTGGCCCACCTAGCATTTTCAGTTTCATTTGGTCCTAGCTAAAATTTTTTATTAGGTCAAGTTAAAAGTTTTTATGCAGTTTTTAACCTGGCATATTCACAATGTCATTAAATAGTCTTTTTTTGAATTTCGAACACAGAATTTAAAGAAACAAAAGACTTGAAATTTGGAGCTTGTTTGTTGATATCAAACAATCGAAACCTAAACTCTAAGGTGGGCCAATAGATGTGTCCGGAAGTATATAATAAATGTACTCACCACATCGCCCCAAACAGGCTGGAAGTCCCGTTGTCGTTGCAGCTCGGTAGATGGAGCCACTTTGCTGATGGGCTTGGTGCTCCGGTCGAAGGTTGGGATCGCTTGCTCTTCTTCATCAGAGGATATCTGGGGACAATAGTCAGTTAGTTGGTAAACGGCGACCAAGCTAAATTGGACTGTAGTGGTTTGAAATGGCTTTGGTATAACAGGTCGTGTTGGTTTGGCTTTATGACTCGTTCAATAAGGTGAACTACAGTTTTAAAGTTATTTTTATTGCACTTCAATCCATTGTAAGCTTATGCGATAGTTACTGTTGTAAATTGACCATACAAAAGACAAAAAGTATGTCGTTTTAATTATTTGTATAAAAAACGTTGACTCTAATTTTAAGCATTCATTTTCAGTAAAGTTCAATATTATTCAAGACGTTTCAGGAATTGGTAAATGTTTCCGCATCCAGCCCACAGGCCCATTGCCTATTTACAACTCAAACCTAAATAGATTTAGTAGAACACCTATCACTCTTACCTTGGCTATATTGGGCGAGGACTGGCTCCTGTTCATGGCACCAGATATCACGTTCTCATCGGGGGACATCATCACCGTATCACCATCGTCATCCTGCGAAAATACATTTAAATCACATTCTAATTAATATATTTGTGCTACACTATATGGGATTATCTAGTGGGATACTTATAGATATTAATTTAGTATGCTCTTATGACCCTAGAGCTTTTAAACAAACAATCAATCAGCCTATGACAGTCGCTGCTGGACGTAGGCCTCCCCAAGGTTACGCCACGAAACACGAACACTCGTTACCCTCAGCCAACAACTACCAGAGACCTTTTTGAGGTCATCAGTCCATTTGGCAGGGGGGCGTCCTACACTACGTTTATCGAGACGCGGACGCCATTCGAGAACCGCTTAGCTAGTACTTTGGGACCTCTAAATCTTATTCTATTCCATATACCACATCTTCCATAAATGCATATACATCACGTCCCCTCTCTTGATTAGATAGATGGGATCCCCATCTTTTCTGATCCTGCCCAACTTTCACTTCATACATACATACATACGCTTCACGACTTCTGTTTACACACTCCCTTTATCATGGCGGAGTAGTCAGAGGCTTGAGTTCCCATCTCCGAAATTTCGAAGGCATGTTAGGTATGGGTCAATCGAAGCCAGCGTATCACTAGATAGACAGCACCCAACGTGATAGGTAGTGAACCGTATCGCCGTATATAGGCACCTGCCATTACCTATCCTGAGGGATAGGTAGGTTTACTCACGATGTTTTCCCTCACCGTTAGCGACTGTAAATTATGTACGTAAATGAAAAACACATATTTTATATTTCATTCATTGACACTCATAGCTTATACACACTCAGTGGTTATAGGCACTTCTACCGCCACCCTTTCTCAATATGTCATCTATCAGACTGTCATATCAATTATAAAAATATTTAATATTAAAACATCTAAGTACGTTTATCAGTTTTTTTTTTATCATTATCACTCTATGTATTTACTATGTGTGTATGTGTATGTATAGTATATATATTATGATATTCAGCTAGTGACAGACTTAGCTTTGGGTGCTGTCGGAGGATCAGTGATGCTGCTTAGCTGCATCGAATACTGAGACAGCACCTTTTCACTGCATCAAGTGCCTACTCCTTATACGTACGACTTTTGTTGTTGTATCAAAGTGTGTATAAATAGTGTTTTGTTAAAATGTGTATGTGTAGCGGTGAATATATATATATAAATGTTTTTCTTTCTTTCTCAATATGTCCATCTGACTGTCACATCTTCCACTCACCACGATGTGATGCGGGGGCCGCTTCTTCCTCTCCATGGCGAGGTACTCCCGCCTCTTCTCCAGTTCTGCCGTCTGCCGCTTCAGCGCCTCAATGTAGGCCATCTTCTCTTTAATCTGCTCGTCCAGCTTGCGGGCTTTCTCTAAGGGTGGATAGAGATATGGAATATAAAGATTAAAGGGTGAACGGAAATGCGGAGATTATATTTGACGACCTCCGTGGCGCGATCGGTTATATGACATTTATTCTCAATTACTGACTTCTAATTGGCCAGTTTAACCTCTGAATATCATGACGTCACTATTGACTTAACGCGAATAGTCGCTGCTACATTAGATAGTTTATTGAATAACCTGTGGCTTACAGGCCTGTGCTTTGGCCGAGGTGCCATTGCGACAAATTATAAACCAAATCAGCACATATAGTGTGTACATAAATGAAATGGGATAAAGTTATAAATGATTATGGTTTTTCGATAAATACATATACACACAACCGTTTGCCGTTTGTAAAGGGGTAGGCAGGGATCACGGATTTCCATTTATCACGATCCTGTCAAACTACTTTCGCTTCATTTATAGCTACACATCTCTTACACACTCGGTGGTTATAGGTACTTCAAAAGTCACCCTTCTACAATATGTCTCTTATCTTAATAATATAATAACATATCAAATGTATATATTTTATTAAGCCGACCCCTACGTTATTAGGTTCTATCTATGCGTTCCTACTGTGTAAAATGCCCCTAATACATCGTGACAGAGTGGTGCACATACCTTGCGCGGCCTGGTCCATGCGCGCAGCCTCCTCTCGCTCCTTACGATGGTTCTCAGCCAGTTTCTGACGCAGCGCCTTGTTCTCTTCATCCTGGAATGGAAAGAAATAGAATAATAGGTGATTTGGTAATCCCTTGCGGGGTAGTCAGAGGTTTAGGTGTCCATCTCCGCAATTGCGAAGGTAGTATTTCTATGGCCACCTCGAACTCACGTATTAACCAGATAGTTAGTACTCAATGTGACAGGTGGTAAGCCGTGTCATCATGTACAAGCATTCGGGGAACAAGTATGTTTTCTTATAATGTTTCCCTCGCTGTATTATTCTTATTTATAGGGAAATGGTAGAAATTTTATTCTTATCTGTGAGGGTCATTCTACAGCGGCCGTAATCGTTAAATACTAGGCTATATAATTGCGTAACTATAAGACTATATTCAATACTAAGATTTCCCTTTCCCTACATGCACTATTCCTCCTTTTTATTCAGTCTTCCCGCGACCACGGCCTATGCAACTGGGTCGAAACGTCGGGCAAAAATAAGTAATCAGATTTCTTAATAATTTATCGTGATATGACCCGGTCTCTCATAGTAAATAAAATGAGTATAAATCGCGAGTGTTTAAACATAACTATATACTAGATAGTTAGTAATCAATGTGACAAGTAGTAAGCCGTGTTGCTATTTACAAGTACTGACTATTACTTTCTTTCACTGTAGTATTCGGCGGAATTCACAAATCTATTTTTATTGCGAAACTGTTCATAGTTACATTACACGCTGCGAGGATTGAACCCTGTACCCACTGATACAGAATCAAGCCCGACGATTGAGCCACGCCGAATTCTAGTCTAATTAAGGACTACTAAGTCACCACCTAATCAAAACAAAACAAACAAACGCATTCACGACCATTAACCCTTGCGGGGTAGTCAGAGGTTCAGGTGTCCATCTCCGCAATTGCAAAACCACCTAATCCTTTGCCATATAGTCTAATAGTCTAATAGTCCAATAGTCCACCCACCAGGTCGTAGTGCTTGCTCTCCCACTGCATGATCTGCGAGTTGATCTCCTGCGCGCGCAGGTTGAGCCTCCGTCGCACATCTTCATGGGTCTCCGACTCCCGCTGCTCATTAACCTTCTTCAGCTCCTGTGGGAGAAGAAGGGAGAGTGAGAGGAAGAAAGAGAAGTTTATGTTGTATGATTATTGACAAATAATAAAATCTATAGGTTATAGGTATATAATATGTTTTGTTTTATTTATTTAGGAAAACTAACAGTTGCACAATTATAGAAAATATCAAATACTTTACATTCATAATAACCTATAGTTAGTAGATGTTATGTCCATCTTAGAGTGTAATGCCTATTAACTGCATAACTGTTTCTTTGAATATTATTCCTAATGACAAGAGGTTTACATGTATTTTTAATTCACTTATACCTTGCGTAAGAGGAGTATTATTTATATATTATATACATTTATATCAGCGGAAATAGTAATGTCTATAAATAAATGGCACATCAAACCTACTTTCCAACAAATATCATTCATGTTATTCTGTGTCGATCTGACTCTTATCTATTCCAAAAATTGGCCAAGATTCCTTAAGTAGGAGTTAGTAGACTCATTTAAAATTCCTTATAATAAAAAAATATACATATATTTATTATTTATTAACATAGCAACTCAATCTTTTCATCATATACAGAATTAACTATAACACAGTGTCAGTTTAACCCTACAAAGGCAGTATTATGTAACCGATTGACTCAGCATCTCTGCCTTACCTCTTCAGCGTTGACCATCTGCTTCTTGAGGTGCAGCGTGGTGTCGGTGAGCTTCTCGTGCTGCTCCAGGATCCTCTGCATCATCCTGGAGCGCTCCTCGTACACCTGGACAGCTGCGGCCTGGAAAAATATATGATGAGGGTTTATGGTGGTTGGACATGTTATGCGGATGAATAATATTGGATTGACAAAAGAAATATATATGAGTGAAGTGGAAAGGCGGTTACGTAGAGGCCGGCCTAATAAGACAAATAACAGTCAGATAGACGCTATATTGAAAAAAGGTGACGTTAGGAGTACCTATAACCGCCGAGAGTGTATGAGTGTCAATGAAACGAAAAGGGTCTGTCAAGATCGGGACAAATGAGAATCCGTGATCTCCGTCTACCCCTCTATAGGGAATCAGGCGTGATGTGTATGTATGTACGTATATTCTATAAAACCAAAGTGGAAGGTAGAGTAGGACGGGGTAGGCCACGCAGAACTTATACAGCTCAAATTGGAGACATTCTTCTCAAGGCGGGTGTAGTGTAAAGAATAGAAGAGCATGTATAAGAAGGTTAATAGGTGTGAGTGAAGCAAGAGAGATTTGTCAGGATCGTTCCAGGTGGCGATAGAAAGTCTCTGCTTATCCTGTTGGGGACGTAGAGACGGAAATATATATATACATGCCTTCACTTCCTTAACGAGGAAAAATGCTTTATGGTGGAAAAAGCGATGTAACGTATATACTCTTTTAGGGCAGGTGAAAACTTGCATAGTGGTCTTTAGTTGCTAAATGCTCTAGTTCACAGACATTTCACACGATGTCTTTCTTCATTATAGCCCACTAGTGACCGTTGTATGAAGTTTGGTACACGAACGGATATGTTTCGATGCGGCTAAGGTCGTCAATTTGTTTTATTAAACATCTCGTGAATAACTGACTAATTGGGAAGAACGGTGACAATTATCTCGAGAGGATTAATCATGAAACCTATTATTTCGTCTACAACCATCTTCCACTCTAAGTCACCAGTAACGACATTCAAGTAGCTGATTACATTCCCTTCAAGTCCCTTTACACACCCTTGTACCTCGTATAACTAATAATAATAATAATATTTTGACAATATTACATCAATTGAACTAGCCCCTTGGTAAGTACATTTAAGACTTGTGTTAAGGGTACTAGTCAACGCATATTTAAGAAATGTATACTTATTATACATAGATAAATACATAAATAGCATATATAATCAACGACCACACTGAAAAGCAGAAGAAAAGCGTAGTTCTTAACTCTGCCTCCACCGGGAATCGAACCCGGGACCTTACGATTAGCGTTCAGGCGTCTAACCGACCGCGCCACGGAGGTCGTCAACTCCTTACGTATAACTCCTTACCTTACTGCTGCGGTCCACCACAGGCTCCGGCTTCTTCTTGATGACATTCTGGGGAGTGACATCTGCCGGGGGGGCCGTGAACTGGGACCACACCGGATAGTCTATGTCATCTGAAAACGAAATAATATTATATTAATTGCTATAAGATTCACTCAATCAGCCTATGTCAGTCCACTGCTAGACGTAGGCCTCCACAAGGTAACGCCACGAAAGACGATCATTCGTGGCCCTCAGCCAACCACTAACTTTTTGAGGTCATCGGTCCATCTAGCAGGGCGCGTCCTACACTACGTTTACCGAGACGCGGTCGCCATTCGAGAACCACTTTGCTCCAACGGTCGTCGGTTCTGCGACAGACGTGACCGGCCCACTGCCACTTCAGCTTGCAACATCGATAGACAATGTCTACGACTTTGGTTCTCTGCCGGATAATCTCGTTCCGGACTCTGCCCTTAACGAGAATTGCTATAAGATTACTACATAGAAATTCATGAAGTTTCATTTCCAACATACATACGCTTCACGACTTGTGTATACGCATTCCCTTTTTTATTGTGGCGGGGAAGTCAGAGGCTTGAGTGCCCAGTTTCGAAATTTCGAAGGCATGTTAGGTGTGAGTGACTCGAAGACCGCGTTTCACTTGATAGACAGCATGCAATGTGATAGGTAATACCACCCATATATACTACATAGAAATTGATTAAAGTTAATTTCATTTGGTACATCCGCGTAACGGGAACCGCTCCGTACGCCGGGTCCTCTTTATATTTGGTTCGTGGTACTGTACTTGCATTGAATAAAAACATTAGACATTTGACTTACTGAGCATATCATCGAGGCTGTCGTCGGGGTGGGTGGCGCGGTGGGGCTGCGAGGGCCGAGGGTTGGTGGCCATGGAGGGGTACCGGTTCAGCAGCTCCTCGTAGCCCCCCTTCAGCACCACCGGCTGGCGCTGGTAGTTCACCTTGGTGTCCCACTGGAAAGACCCACCACATATGGTTAAGTGATAAAGTCGAAGTCATGTTATAGGTAGTGGCTAACCCGCGTTGCAGTAGACAACACCCAACGTGATAGGTAGTGAACCGTATCTATTTATTAATTGAGGAAACAAATCAGAAATGAACACAGATAATAAATACATAAAAACAAGGATACATAGGAAAATAAATGCGCTCATTTCCATAAATATGTCTCACAGAGAACATAAAATGATAAAGTGAAAAAACTGGACCGAAATAACAAATGACAAAAAAAAAAGTTAAGTATGGGTAGTGGCTAATCCGCGTTTCAGTAGGTAAACAACACCTAACGTGATAGGTAGTGATCCATATCGCCGTATATAGGCACCGGCTATTACCTATCCCGAGGGATAGGCAGGTTTCCTCACGTTATCGTGACGTCCGTTCGCACGATTTGCCCACTGAGACGTGAGAACGTTTGTCTGCAATCGGTCAATATGACTTTTATACTCATTTACTCACTTCTAATTGGCCAGTTTAACCTCTGAATATTATGACGTCACTATTTACTTAATGCAAATAGGCTATAATAAAAGATTATCCAAATATCGTTCCTGTTCGATTCCCGGTGGAAGCACAGTTAAGAAATACGCTATTCTTCTGCCTTTCAGTCTGGTTGTTGATTAAATATGATATAGTTTTTTCTAACATTCCTCTATATAAAATAAGCACATATTTCTTCATTATACGTTGACTAGTACCCTTAACACAAGTCTTAAATGAACTTAACAAGGGGCTTGTTAAATTGGTGACCATTAAGCCTTGCGGGGTAGTCAGAAGTTCAGTTTTCCATCTCCGCAATTGCGAAGGTAGTAATTCTATGGACACCTCGAACCCACGTGTTGACTAAATCAGTACTCAATGATGTCGCCATTTACATGCACTATTGTAGGTTTCCTCACGAGGTTTTCCCTCACCGTATATACATAACATACGCTTCACGATTTGTGTATACACACTCCCTTTTTTATTATGGCGGGGTAGTCAGAGGCTTGAATGCCCATCTCCGAAATTTCGAAGGCATGTTAGGTATGGGTCATTCGAAGCCCGCGTAGATAGACAGCACAGCCATAACGTGATAGGTAGTGAGCCGTATCGCCGTATATAGGCACTGACTATTACCTGTTCGGGCTACAGATAGGTTTCCTCACGATGTTTTCCCTCACCGTATAATTCAATGTGTCCTAAATATACCACTAACCTTGAGCAGTATGGTCTTGAGGAGGTACAGCTTGTTCCCCGGTATCAGGGTGTCCGTGAACCAGTCCATGAGCACCACCAAGTCTACCTTGGCTCGTTCAGCGAACAGCTCCTTGGACGCTGGTGGCAGTTTACCCAGGAGCACGTTGGATGAGTGACTGAAACGACCATAGATAGTTATTTTTAAACATACATACATGCATACACATCACGCCTGATTCCCTGTAGAGGGGTAGGCATAAATCACGGATCCCCACTTGTCTCGATCCTGACAGACTACTTTCGCTTCATTGACATTCATACATCCTCTCATACACTCTCGGCGGTTATAGGTACTCCTAACGTCACCTTTTTTCAATATAGCGTCTATCTGACTGTTATATGTCTTATTAGGCCGGCCCCTACGTAACCGCCCTTCCACTTCACTCATATATATTCCTTTTGTCAATCTGCTATCATTCATCCGCATAACATGTATTTTTAAACACTCGCGATTTATACTCATTTTATTAACATTCACTCATTTTATTAACTGCGGATGTGTCTTCGGATAGTGTGAGTGTAGTGTCGTGCTATGAATTAACAAAAATTGTGAGGGTAGACAGACATTTGCTGAGACTAAAGTTAGTCTTCCGGCGACCACGGCCTATGCAACTGGGTCGAAACGTCGGGCAAAATAAAGGTAATCACATATCTTTATATATTTATCGTGATTTGACCCGGTCTCACATAATTAATAAAATGACAATAGATATTTATTCATGGCTAGTATTTAAACAAACATACAAAATGATTAATAACTAACGGGACTTATCGTGTAAGTTTTTATATCATAAAGTTACCTTTATTAACCCGACGTTATAAGTCCCGTTAGTTATTAATCATGAGTATAAATCGCGAATCTCTTAAAACTATAAACATAGAGAATGAAACACCAAAATAATATTATCAAATTTTACACAACTTAAATATATACAAATTTAAATAATACACACATCACGCCTGATTCTGATTTGTAGAGGAGTAAGCAGAGATCACAGATCCCTAGCTGTCCAGATCTTGACAAACCACTTTTGCTACATTGACACTCATACATACACCTCCTCATAAACACTTGGCGGTATATTATTTGTCCTAATTTCGAATTTAGTCCCGTTCTAGTAGTCTGAGACGTAAAAAGAATGCTAACTAGCTGCCGTTCTCCCCGGCATGTTGTAAGAGGCGACTAAGAGGCCTTACACACATTTTCACCACCATTAAAACTTTTATGGTCAGAGACTAGCCTGACCATCTCCGCTGTTGCGGAGGCAGCATATTTTTTAAGCCCTAACAAATTTTGTTGCTAGATAATCAGTACTCAATGTGACATGATTTATACGAATGTACAGTATACACTAAATCATTTGTTTATGTGCTGAAATAACAATTTGGCCTTACATTAACTTTATAGTGTTAATGTAAACAAAATTACACTCCGTCCACATACCAACACTGTAGTACCAGTGTGTGTAGTTAGACCATTGCGGTTAATAAGTTGATCATATTAAAGAATGTAAACTATGTTAAAGTAAGCACTTATTGTGTTTATATTATAAACAAAGTATACCTAAATTATAAAGTGTACCTTTGCTACCTGACTTATCTAGTATTATAATCACATCTTAGTATTACCTTATCGAGCTACCTTCCTTCTAGGTATTTCGTAGGAACCGACTAAGGCACTAGGGGTCAATCATTCAGCCTATGTCAGTCCACTGTTGGACTTAGGCCTCCCCAAGAGTACGCCACAAAACTCGATCACTCGTGACCCTCAGCCAACCACTACCAGCGATCTTTTTCAGGTCATCGGTCCACCTGGCATCCTACACTACGTTTATCGAGACGCGGCCGCCATTCAAGAACCGAGGACGAGTTTTATGAAAATAATTTGATTTATTACAATAATTAGTTTATATTAATGACATATTTTTTTGTACAAAAATGTTTTTTTTTTACTTTCAATAAGTGATTCTATCATCCTTATGTTGAATAAAAACATTTTCATTTCATATATGGGCGATGAGCTAGCAATCTCTCACCCTGGCTGCACGATGTCCTCGGGGAAGCAGATGCAGCTCTTGTGGTTGATGTGGGACTCCTCGTAGTCCCGCTCGCTGCGCACGTCCAGGATGAGGAGCTTCAGCTTGCCACTCTTCAGGATGGCGCACAGGTTCTCCGCCGTTATGAACACGTCCTCTTGGCCTGTCACATCATTTGACACTTATTAAAAACAAAAAAAACATATTTACGACCAGTAACCCTTGCGGGATAGTCAGAGGTTCAGGTCTCTATCTCCGCAATTGCGAAGGTCGTAATTCTATTACCACCTACGTGTTAACCTGATAGTCAGTACTCAATGTGACAGATGGTCAGCCATATCCTTTGCTGTCTGTCTGCTCTGTTGTGGTTAGGCAACTCATTTCCATCGGTACAAGCTTAAGCGGGATTTGAACTCTGTACCCATTGATACTGAGACAAGCCCAAAGCTACAAGCTACGACGAATTTATTAAAAACAATTTGGTCTTATCATGCGTACATTCACGACCTTTTCCTTGGAGACATGAAAAAAATCTTCTTGGTCAGCCGCATCAAGCAAGCAGCAGCAAGATGGAATATTGGCGACAGGTTGCTAGTCTATAGCACAGTAGATTAAATTTACGCCTAGTCCCTTAGTCGCCTTATACGACATGCGAGAAGACCGGCAGCTAGTTGGCTTTAAAACTCTTTTAACGCTCTATATTAATAATAAAGAGCGTTTAACTAATTACAACCACAAAAACATACACAATACAAAAAGTTTACAAATCAAACTTACAAACTAGGGGGTATAGCTTGTGCAGGTTATTGCAGCAAAACAGTTCCAACCATGAAGTAATTAATAAGAGGAGTGGGCCTTACTCAATATTTGTATGGAAACTAGCGTGGCATGACGCGGGGTGAAACGAGGTACGCGGGATGGAGGGGAGATATTACAACCAATTAAAACACGGCATTTTGTGAGACAAAACATAGGTAACTTCTTTCTACTACACATTTTTAGACTCCGCACCAATCAAAACACGCCATTTAGACTCCGCACCGCGTAACGGGGACCGCGCCTTCCGCCGGGTCCTCTTTATATTTGGTTCGTGGTTTCAACTCAGTTGGGTATGATGCATGTCTATTAGCATATCAATCAATCAATCAGCCTATACTAGTCCACTGCTGGACGTAGGCCTCCCCAAGGGTACGCCACAAAACACGATCATTCGTGGCCCTCATCTAACCACTACCAGCGACCTTCTTGAGGTCATCGGTCTACCTGGCATAAGCTATTAGCATAAGTGTACACTTAACTATAACCACTGATTATATAGGGAACACTTATATTAATTGAATGAAATGTAATTTTATGTGTTGTGTATTATGTAATCCAATTATTGTCTTATTTATTGTAAATGTTGAATATTGTATGTAATAATTGATGTGGATGTCTCAATGAAGATATTATTATTATTACTTACCAGGCAACTCGCAGGTCGGTTCAGGATTAATGCTGACCTGCTCCGCTGATCTCTTGCGGCTTTCATCCACCTTTTGCACCACGACTTCCGATGGCTGAATCTTCTTTTTCTCATTATACCTGAAATTATATTACAGAGATAATTACTTATACAGACTCCAATACATACAAAAGCTTCACGACCTATGTTGCGGTATCGCGTAATTCGACGTAGCTCAGTTGTTTGGCTTTGCTCTGCATCAGTAGGTACAGGGTTCAAATCCCGCTTGAGCATGTACCAATGAAATTAAGTTTAATGAATTGTTATGTACATTTTCGTAATAAAAACACATTTACGAAATGCATGTTCGACGAAAACCTACCTGTTCGTCGAACCCATCGAAACCCTGCGTGGTAGTCAGAGGTTCAGGTGTCCATCTCTGCAATTCCGAAGTTAGTAATCCTATGGACACTTCGAACCCACGTGTTGACCAGATAGTCAGTACTCAATGACACAGGTGGTAAGCCATGTCGCCATTTACAAGGACTAACTATTACCAGTTTGGGGAACAGGTAGGTTTCCTCACGATGTTTTCCCTCACCTTTAGCAACTTACATACACATACTCAAATACTTAAATTGTTTTCAGGAACGACAGATAGAACTTTAGAGACACAATATGTTCTTGATGACCTTTTGCATAAATATTAGGAGTGTAACGTCATAATGGAACATAGGTGACAGGTTGCTAGTCCATCGTCTAATAGATTCCTTTAACCCTAGTCTCTTAGTCACCTCCTACGACAGCTAGTAAGCATTATTTTATGTGTAGCACTAATTACAGTTTTAATTTTTTTTATGTTAAGCACTGCACAATACCTTATTACAGTTCTACTCATACAAATCCTGTGCTAGTCTGGGACGTAAGAAGAATGCTAACTAGCTGCCATTCTTCCAAGCATGTCGTAGGAGGAGTCTAAAGGCAAATAGAGTCTATTGGGCGATAGCCTGGTAACCGATCACCAATGTTCCGTCATAAAATTGCAACCCCAATATTTATACTAAACCTGTGACCTAGGAGATTATATTTCCAAGTTTCTGTCCATCCGGAATGGGAATAAAAGACGTGAATGTATGTATATGTATACTTAAAAGGATTAAAAAGGATTTTGACGACCTCCGTGGAGCGATCGGTTAGCTGCCTGAACGCTAATCGTGAGGTCCCGGGTTCGATTCCCGGTGGAGGCAGAGTTAAGAACTACGCTTTTCTACTGCTTTCCAGTCTGGTTGTTGATTATATATGCTAAATATGTATTTATTTATATATAATATGTATATATTTCTTAAATATACGTTGACTAGTACCCTTAACACAAGTCTGAAATGAACTTACCAAGGAGCTAGTTCTATTGGTGTAATAATGTCCTAAAAATTTTATTATTATTATATTCATACTAAACAGTGACCTAGGATATTATATCTCCAAGTTTCTGTCCATCCCGAATGGGAATAAAAGACATGAATGTATGTATATGTTAAAAAGGATTATATGTTTATGTGTACAAGTAATTTCTTACCTCTCTATCAAACTTTCTTTGAGGGAATCAGCCGCATCGACCGCCTTCTTAGGATTCATGATACCAATGAGGTTTGTGTAGAACTTCTTATCTCCTTGTACTCTTTGTTGTCGCGGATGCTCTCCACTAGGTACAGATAGCGCATGTACAGGATATAGGACTTCTCTTCGTCCCCATTTAGCCTCGATTGTTCTGCTTTATTGAATATCTTCTGTATTGTCGAGCACAGCCTGTAAAGACAACAAAAGTCATAAGTTGTGTAGGATATTATTAGTGATCTATGATATTTACTTTTAGTTACATAGCGGTCAATTAAAAACACTTTGGTCTTATCATACATACATTCAAGACCTTTGAAGCATGAAGAAATCTCCTTGGTCACGTAGCAGCAGCAAGATGTCATATGGAATATTGGTGACTGCTAGCCTATCACACAGTAGATTAAATTTACGCACACACGCGTTCACGACCATTAACCCTTGCGGGGTAGTCAGAGGTTCAGGTTTCCATTTCCGCATTTGCAAAGG